>JAIPMN010013433.1:0-12669 GCA_020650975.1 Apostichopus californicus | reverse complement strand
CCCCCCCCCCCCCCGTTACGTTTACATAGATGGTTGCAACAGGGAAAACAAATATATAAACTGTATGGATGGTCAGTCATTTCTGAATGTGTGGAAATAAGGCACACAAAGGGATGCTCCGGATGACAACGACGACAGCCGCGATGATGAACTGAACTAAATAGTCTTGAGGTGCCACTTCCTTTGAGGGATAGTAGGATATGTGACTCTATGTTTGCATTATTTGTTTCCCCCAGCCCAACCTTTTTTCTTTCATACCTGTAGCAGTGATATAATGACCAAGAGTCAAATGCATTTAAAACTCTGTGCAAGCTCTGCCTCACTGCAATGACAGACATACTGTACTGTACATGTGTGTGCAGAAAAACCCAGGATCTGGCTCACAATAAAATCACAAACAAATTAACTCCCACACAAATCTATCTTTTTTCTGGTTTAATCTACACCAAAGGTTTCCAGAAGTTAAATGCATATATGCCGTGTAACCACTAACCATATTTACACATATTTTATATATCTGTTACCCAATGAAAATAAACAAAAATGGAAGGTATTATGTAAATGAAATGAAGTGGAATTTCCCCAAACCCTAAAAAACATGTTGGAAGAATTAGATAGAGGTATTTCATAGGCACATATCTATGCAACGCTTAACAGGGGAAAAGCAAAGGGAAAATACCTGAATTCTTGTGACCTTTTTATGTTTAGTTCATATTTAATGGTAAATATGCACACAACATGACCTGAAATATACTCAGTTAAACACCTAACATGATCTCCACAGGAGAAAGGTGACTTCAATTTGGATTTCTTAGTAAAGAAGAATATACCACCTTCACTTGTTCAGGTCACCATTTAAAGTTCCTCCTGTTTACTAGTATAAGGTGCAATTATCAAACGTCTGGATTTCATTCAAAGTTAATGTAGAAACCCCAAAACCCCTGAATTTGGGTATCTATGCACCCATCTCTTACCCATCCTGACCCTCCTACTATTCCACTTTCCCATCTAGGTAGCCTATTAAGTGGTACCATTATAGAACTGTACCTCCATTCACTCCCCCACCCCATCCCCATGTCAACAACGCCCATCACACATCATACTTTGCGAATGTTAGATACAGAAGTGAGAGGTGAAGGGTGTTGATTCGGAGAAGGGTCAACAGGCTCAGTGCTAAAATTTTCCTAGTTAATCGGCTAAATACAGTAGATGGGAAAGTACAAATAGTAGAATCAGTTAAGAGCAGGGAAATAATTTATTTGGTACCGCATCGCAAAATGTGCAAAATTGTTAGCAATATGTGTACACAGGAACTATATTATAACAGAGAGCATTTTACCATTATCTTCACCTTCCCCTTACCCTACTGTACGTTCACCTTTATAATCTCTTAGCTAGCAGCACAAACAGGAAGTCTCCAACATCACCCTTCCCAGAAAGATGACTAACAGTTTCTATTTACAAGCCAACAATAAACATAATAACATACTTATAACACCCTTTAAGTACCAGTAAATCACTTACACTTTGACCTCCACAGTAACTCTCTACAACAGAAGCCCTACAGTACATCTGCCTGTGCACCTAATATCAGATCTCTCCAATAAAGTAACTTGTGGTATGATGTCCTTGCAAATGGTCATTTCTTAATTAATAGCTTAAAATTTTGTTTACCAGAAAAGGTAAATATGTGGGCAGAGTAACTTCCTGTCCCATCCTCTGTAATCCATTGTCAAGAGTATATAAGATGTAACTTTCACCAATTGTAGTCAGTATGATTCAACCTGTAGGAGCCGTGCTCAGCACGGTTCTCTCAAGCTTACTTTCTCCCGATACACTCACTGTACTCAGTAGATATCTAGCCAGTTGAAGATCTAATATACCATTTAATTCAACTACTTGTTCATGTCCTTATTTCTTGTGCACACACCGCTGTAATAATTTGGTGGAGCAGCCACGCTGTGACAATAGTATTTTATTTGAGACAAAAGTGGTTCAAAACTGCTTCCTGTGTACAGAATTTGTAAACTTATTCCCTGAAGAGAGAAGCACAGCAAATTCACATATCAGTTCCATTGTTATATAATTTAATTTATTGCTCTTGTCTGACATCCAACTGATATCACAACCTGATAAATTACACCGGTATGGCACCACAAATTGATTTTATTCAGATATACTTTGTGTGTGTTTTTTTGGTGGTACAGTACTTCTCAAACATTTTCATCAAAACATATTATTCCATCAATATTGTCATTCGTTAGTTCAACTTGGATCATTAGCAGAGTCTGTATGTTTGTTTATAGAATGACCTCCCTCTGTGAACTGTTTGGCTAACTGAGCAGGTAATAGCATGGAATAAACAATGCAGTGACAACGACCTTAATAACACCCTACCATAAATACACATTGTTGAGCCTTCCCCTTGAATCCTTATAGTAAGTTCATATTAAAGTCAGTGCAAATTATGTTTAAGAACAACCGACTTAGACACAGACAATCATATTACTTCCATCTTGTATTAATTATGTCATCACCAACACATATTAATCACATTCCTTTCTTTCTGTTTTATTTTTGTCTTCCTTTGTTCTTTCCTTTCTTTCTTTCCACCCCCCCCCTTCTCCCTTTCCCCTTTTTGAGGGGGGAAGCTTTTTCTTTTTTCCTTTCTTTGCAAGCTCTTATGAAAAGAACACTGACTGAGCTACAGTACAGTATATACAGCTGCAAGTTGAACACGGATATGGAAAGTTGTCGGTAATATTAAACATGATATAAGCGAAGGTGGTCAATGCATCTGGTAGTACACATCGAACGAGCGAGGAACCTGTGCATGTGTGAATGATCCACCCATTCTAGTATGGAGAAGGATGGGGAATGCAACACAACCTAATGTTGTCAGAAACACTTATAATTCAAGACGATATTGGTCAAAAACTTCCAAACCAATGTCACAAGCAATATCCATCTACGATGTAGCAGGTCCCATACGAGCTCCCAACCTGACTGTGAGTAACTTCCTCTGGCTTTTGAGTTGAAGTTAGAAAAGTCAGGGGTCCAAATAACTCTCAACAAACTGCTTTTTAACTTTTCTAAATATTGTAAATTTAAAGGGATATTTGATGACTGTCACAGTAAACATTCCAGATTGCAATTTGTTTAAAAATAGCTAATTTTGTTTTTTCTAATTACTGAAGCATCCCACTAAAATGGTGACAACAAGCAAGAGTTTTAATATCTACGGACTACAAAAATAAAATCAATCCACAACAAAGCTCAGTTACACAGGTAACTATCAAACAATAAATGATAAGGTACAAAATAGGCAAAAAGCCAAAAACAGCCAGAAAAGTGATTTGCAGCATTGTGGCCACATTATTTTGGTAGATCAATTCCTCTGCATATATACTGAACTGTGCTATGCCTTTCCTGTGTTTCTCTCTGTAAAACATTTTCAATATTAAAGAGAGCCCCAAAACAGGTTGTTTTTAAGTTCTTAAATAACTTCCTTTAAGAATTAGAGCTTATTGTTCTTCCTTTATGTTTCGTATAGATTGTAGGAATATATTGTTGGGAAATAACAAATCAATTAAATCAGATCAGATCAGATCAGATCAAGATATTGCCATTGATTAACAGATAGCAGATGCCATCATCATTCATCAATTGATGTTCCTTCACCATAATTGGATATGAAAGTATTTAAGATCAAATACATCAATAGCATCGAGCTTTGAATGTTTAATACCCATCTGCGTAGGTTGTGAAGACTTGCAAGATCTTCTGATCAAACCAAGATCAAAATGGTATAAAAATATCGTTTTAACTACTAAATTCTGAAATTTAACTTTGCATGCATACGAGAAGAGGAAACTAGAAGTAAATTGGCAGGAAGGAACTTTCACTTAGATAGGCAGACACTCTTACAGATACTGGGAACTGAACAAGAAAGAATTTGTTATGAATCAAAATCCTCAAATACTGTAAACACAGTGGAAGGGTACACAACAGGTGTATATAACATATTCAGACCTGGCTTTCAAAATTTGTAAAAATGATGGATTTTGTAGAGGCCACCTTCTCAGAGAAGATCACATACTTTTGGGTTTTGAAACGGGTTAGCATGGGACACTACATGTGGACGCCAAGATTAAATGGAATGGAGGAATTTCATGGTGGCAGTTGTAGTGGCACCAACACAGATGACCAAAAAAGAGGAGTTTGTAAAAGTATATACTCCATTTCAAGATGTAGTTCCCTGCAAAATTTCAAGTACAGTATTACCATCATCAGCTAGGACTCAAGATTTAGCAATTGAGTGTTAAGTCTTTGACATTCTAAGAAGTGAAATGTTCTGCTTAAACTCTTCTTTGCCTGAAATTAAATATGTCACATGTATGCTGTTCATCTTGCATCCAATATGATATTTACACTGTAAGTAAACTTTTAGTGTTCAAAAAAAGACATTTGCCTTTTAAGAGACTTAAGGAAATCCTCTGTGTTACTGTATGTGTATCAATAGTTAAACACTTAGTATATATACTAACTAAATTATAATAATTATAGATTATAGATGATATATATATAATTATGAATTATAGATGAAAAATTATAGATGAAAAACTGATTTTTGGGCTCACATATTTAGCAAATTATGACATCATTATAACATACATTGGTTATGATGCGAATTGCTATGCTGTTTGCTTGATATAGTCACCATTCTACATTTTAACTTAATGCAAATTTTTGTGTATTTTTCTTTGGGGGGGGGGGGCATTTTCTAAAGTACAATAAATATGCTATCAGGAAAACATGAGATTAAGGCAGAAGAAATGTGTTCAACTCACCAATTGCTAAGATTAAATATAAAACCCATTTCAAGAAATTAAAAATACCTTGCTTATAAAACTCTGAACATTTCAGAGACCTGTTATGAAGTAATCACGTTGACTCTTCTTTCTTTGACAAAACCGGTAACGGCTGATTAACTCTCCTATCAGAATATTTGCACATTTAGGGTGAGTTTACTGCATGTGCCTGTAAAGGTTTGTTGTTAAGTGCTCAAATTAATTTCCCTCCAATGCTTGATTCACTCTTTTACCACTTGATGCCTCTAGAGGAATAATGAGGTTGTCAGATGATGAAGATTATAATCTTACGATTTCTTTCTTTCTCTCTCTCTCTAAACCTACCTATGAATCTAGAACTGGGATTCAAGTACTACAGAAATACTCTTACACAAATTGAATTCTTTGGAGTAGATCTACACATAATCTCCAATTAATATCTCAATATTTTCGGTGTTTTAGGTTTTAAAATTAAATTAAATAGTAGAAAATGGGACCAAAACAAACAAATGCTATTGTATATATTGTATATCCACCCTCCCCCCTGCTCCATTAAATTTTCTTTCCTGAAAAAAAGGTCACAAGTAGCTCCATAATTTTTTCACAAAGAGAACCTTTCTTTATATCAAATAATATATAAAATATCCAAATCTGACATAACAGCTCGAGAATGAAAATTACCTGAATTTGCTTGGTGAACTTGTAAGAGCAGCACGTTGTGTTAATCAGCCGTAATGTTATCGTCATCATACAAAACATTGACATGATCATTTCAATTCAAAATATGGAATAACACCTTCAGGCTTTATACAATGAGGTGACGAAATTACACTTCTTACAAACGTCTTTAAAGGATAATGTGCAATAAGACCCTCTGAGCCAATTCAGTAACAAAACAAGCTACATTCACAGCATCCTGTCTTGTTAAATGTCATACCAAATGCTAAAGGTTATTACTAAATCTTTTTCTTTCAAATATACATTAGTTTATTGCAGCATGAAGAGGCAGAAGACACTTTAACTCACAACTTGTATTATGCAAGGTCTATTAAAGAGTAACTGTTTTTTTTAACAAGTAATTTACTGTGCAATAAACACATCCTGATGAGTGCAGGTTTGAAATACTACATGAACATTCCTTGGTATTATAGTACTCCGTTCATTACTCATCAGCAACCTACAGTAAACTTCAAGGTCATTGCACAACCTGTACAAATCTTTGTTACCACACACAATTGAATTTGGGATTACTTCTTCATTGACAATTGTCTGCTTTGGCCACAAATATCTTCTTTGGGCTTCAAATAAATCACACTTCGATAAGGTATGTGACATGTGTACCTCCCTATTCCCTAATGAACTATCTTGATAAACATGGTTTATGAACTGTCTGCTTCTTTTCTGAAGACTAAGTTCCAAAATACCTGATACTTATAGTACCTTACCCACAACAACATATAATGTGATACCTGCACACATGTAATTTGATCATTTACCTGACAGGGGAAGTCTATGCCAGACAGCTTTAGACCATAGACATGCAAGCATACCATAAGTTACGGAAGATTTAACATGCTCAATTGAAAATTTAGTCAAATTTTGACCATCTTGGTCAAAGAAGTAGTATTGACAGAAGTAGTATTGACTCCATCTACTAAGTTTGGTGAACACTCACTGAACTGAGATGAAGGGCATAATTATACCCAGCTTGACATCACTGGGCTAGCAAGATAACATAAATCACATCAATTTACTAGTTTGGTGCGGAGGTCTCTTTGGTACGGAGGACACTCTCAATAATACATACTGTAGTGTGTTAATGTGACAATCACTTAATCACCATATTATGTTGTGGTTTTATGAATGCAGCTCGATGTGGAGGCCTGGCCTAAGTGCAATTCTACCATATCATTGCGAAGTTAGCACAAGACTGTCATGCAAAATAGACTTGCTGAAATTTTGACCAAAAATTGGATGAGAGGGAAAAAAAGTTTGGTTACAGTTACATATCTCAGACATGTGTGAACAAAGATCTGCCTTATTCCCTTCTTGTGATCAGTATGATATCTTACCCTTCAAATTCAGTCCTAATCATCAATATCCTCCTCCAAGGATAAAAATAAGTAAAAAAACATCATGTATAAGGCCTACTTCTTCACTTCCACAATCACTTTACTGCATCTAAAAGTTTTGGGTATAATGTAGCCATTTTTTGACCTGCAGTATTGGCTAAACGGCTTCGGACAAAGTACCGGTAAATCTACAGTTCTGGGGAATTTAATATTTTGGAGCTAAAAAATCTGCTTCAAATTATATTACCATCTAGGCTTAGTATGTCCACTTATAGTCTCAACACAATATACTTCAAATTAATTGTTGCTTTCAATCTGCTTTTTAATATTTTGCATAATGCTTGGACATTATATGAAAATGCTTGGGCATGCTTGCAAGACTATGCATACTAACTATCAGCATTTTATTTACTAACACTACCTGCAACATTTTTGCATGACATGGAATCTTGGGTTTATTGGGGGGGAGGGGGCAATATTTAGTTTGCTTTCTCAGAAACAATTTGCATATCATTTGGCTGAATTACTGTAGCCTCTAGCTCAGGCTGACATTTGGGCTGAGCAGTCACCTAATGTTAAATAAAGCCTTAAGTTAAAGATATGATTTCAGTTTTATTGGCTCCAATTAAAGAAGTATTACACTATAGCTAGGAAAGTTTTTACGTAATTGACCTGCTCTGCCACGGTCGTAAATCGACCGGAGGCTCTAAAATTGGACTGCATAGCTTTTGAACACCATTAAGCTCTTAGTTTGTGTAAACACTGTGTGGAAATGTGTTCATGTCTGCAGTGTAGTTAATCATACAGCGTTCACACAAAGACCCTCATACAAGAAAAAATATGTGGCAGGCATTTGGTAAAAAGATGTCATTTTATGACCAAGGCAGGTCGATTACATAATCACAAGAAAATTTTCCTTGATAGCGTGCTGTAGTTGGGGTCTTTACAGCAGACCTTTAAAGGGCTCTATGCCTAGGGCTACTTACATTACAAGTTACATGCTATGTACAGCATCCCTAACCTAGGCCTCACAGATAGTAATTACCAACTGACCAGCTAGGGGTCGATTAATTTGTTACTATGTTACTAGTCATCACTCCTGGTCGGTAGGCCTAATTAAGTACGACCCTGCGTAGATGAGACATACAGGTCATTCAATACGTAGCCTAGCATATACTGACTTGAATCCTTTGCTAACTCAAAGGCAAACTTAAAACTAGCTTTTATCCAAACGTTAGGCGTACTGTGCTAGGTTTTACGTTAGGCTACTGTAACATTACGTTAACGTTAGGACTAACGTTGACTTACGGCGACCTGTACCAAGGGTTAGATTGAAAATATTGGCTCAAACTTCTTGTACATATGAGCATTTACGAAATGAACAGTTTTGCTATTCTTACCAAATTGAGAACAGTGTCAACCACATCGTTGTTGGAAATTTCCCCGACTTCCATCAGGCCAATCAACACCCCAAATTTCATTTTAGTCGTACAGTTTCCAGAAGCTGGCATACTTGCAGCGAATATATCCTTCTTCTCCGTCGGTTTCTCCTCCGGTTTCGCCGCCTCCGTCATCTCGTCGGTTTTATGATCCAGCGACTCTGGAATCACAGATTATTTACAACTTTGTTTTAATCCAACGAGCCACGATGATTTATCAATGATAGGTTGTACACAATATACAATAAACCAGACATGACATGCAATGTTGATATCATGCAAATGTACTGTGCCTACGACAGTTAAGCACATCTAACACAGTAGGCTTAATGAACTTCACTTGCGCTCGTACAGTGTATAGTTCATATGATCAGCCTATACTGCTGTTTGGGGGTGTCTGCTTCATTCGTGGCTTTACCGATGTAAAACGCCTTGATCAAGCTTAAAACTAGCAATGTGTCAAGGTACTTTTGCGAGGCACCAAGAAAATTATCGATGTCCGATTTACCTATCTGAGTTCAAATTGGTAATTTATAACGAAAGAATATTTTGGGGGGCAAGTTGGAAATTAGGCAAACCATATAGAAGTAAACGTATACCAAACAATTACATTTCATTATTTTCACGATCATAGAATTTGTATAAGCGTACGGAACTAAGAAGACTTTGGTGACGCTAGTGAGAAAGAATCTTCGAGCAACAGAAAATTGCACACTACTCCGACAATGTATTGAATTTCGGATAAAATCACTGCACATGACATTGTCCTTTCCGTTATTTTTCACTTTCCTTTCTTCGAAATAAAAAGCTTGTCGTCAGGTCTCCACGGTGCTGGTTTTCAAAAGAATTCTTGTATGTACTAATCATTGTCGCAGACGACGCACAAGTAAACTTGAAATGTGAAGAACGACCCACCTTGACAGACCAGACGACATCACTAAGAGGAACAAAATACTCAGTAGAGGCAGATCCAGAATTTAATGGGGTCGTTGAAGCCGATGACCATGTAGGAGCATGGAGCATCCTCCCCGTAACAAACAAAAGTAATAAATGTTTATATGTCAAATGGTGCATTCTGACAAAGGATTACTTATAGGATTAATAAGTTAGGGTTTTTAGGATTTAACTTTCCGCAAGGTAATATTGTGTAACGACTGAACAAAACAAAACTTTTCGTTGCTCATTGAAGAATTAACTGAGCTGAGACTATTTCCCATATCATAGGAGCACACCATAAAATGCCAACGCTTCATTTTATTTGCTATCTAAAGCGACAGTGTAGCCAAATAAAGTTTTCAAAGAATATGTATTAGTTCAAACCTTTGCTACATCACGAGAAGGGGATATCACAGAAGAACTGTCCGACACACTGAAGGCTGCCATTAAACCGGGTATACATTAGCCTACATTGTCATTCCCACAGAGATTGGCTTAATCGTGGATCGTGATAATGGGTTCATATCAACCTTTTCTAACTTGGTTTGCCACTGTCAATGCGCCAAAAAAAATGTCCAAACTCCCTATAACCACTCTAAAGAGTGTTTTATATCCCCTTTCAAAGTTTGCAGTCCGTGAAACATGGAACAGCATTTTCAAGAAAACCATAATAAACTTTCGTCTTGACTATACACTAAGAATTTCACATTTTACCATTTCTTCAAACGTACTTTTTTCCTTCTATTTTGGGGGGCTGACTACACTAAATACTCGTCATTTATAGCCCCCCCCCCCCTCCCACCCGTCCTTTGCAAATCCTATAAAAATGAACGAATTAAATTCCGAAATAAAATCAAGAAACATTTTAATGTCATACAAGTGCCAAATTTACTGTCTCCAGAGTTCAGTGAGTTCTGAAGTGACAGGTGATCCGACACACAAATGGAGTAATAACGCACCCTCAGCCTGATTCTCTTATAGGCCAATGCTCAATCTAAAACAGGTCAAGTTATTGTGCAAGTCGTTGCAAAAATCAAACAAGTTAGTGGCGCTATGCCTAAATTTGTACAGATACAAGAGAATATAATCTATACTTAACACTACATTCGTCAGTTTTCAATGCTCATACAGCATTGATAGACCGATATATGCTCTGCCCACAAGAGCTGGTGGCTCAGACTTTCAAAAGCACTTGCAAATTTCATACCGTTTTGATTTTGAAAATGCTAAATTCCGGCTTTACTTTAAGGGATGGTATGTCGGCACCATTCCCTCACAATATTTATTGTTATGAAAATTATCATTGGCACATTATTCAACTGTCCCTCCTCAACCCCCCCCCCCCCACCCAACCACCACTCCTCCTTCGGAGCCCTGAAGTCATGGCTTTGTGTGTCTTCTTTTTTTCTCTCTCAAAAATTTTTAAAGGAAGAATTTAGGCAAAAAACTCATTTTGATGTGTTGTTGAACTTTTGTTCCAGGTTGTATTTCTACGACCTTTTTAAGTTGTGGGAAATGGCCTATTAAACATATGAAGATCGTCAATTAATTTGGCTGGAATACTAAATCTACCACAGATGAAATAGATAAAAAAAAATACTCTGAGGAGCCGACGTCATCAACAACTAAGCTTTAAAGGTGCATTCCAGAAATTTAATATATTTTAAAGCTGAATATCTTGAATATAGAAGAGAAGGAATAACTACAGAAAATATTGCCACAGCATTGAAATGTTCCATTTTCTTGGACTATAATAAAAAATATATATATATATTAAGATGTGAGAATGTTGGACCCATACAAGTTTATGGCCAATCCTTTGGTATCCAATCAAAGCTTATACTGTGTACAAGGAAACGTAAGAATATAGTGGCCTGCTTGTTAAGTAAATAAAGGAAGATGGTAATGCAGGGGGAGGGGGGGGGGGTGAATGGTTGCAGTTTATTATTTGCTTTCTTGAAGTAGAAGGGATAAGCATGGTTCAGTAGGAGAGCTGCAGCGCTTTCTAGTTATTGTACGTCTTGTAATCATACAGAGCAGATAAAAGGGAATATATATAAAGCAGAAAAATTGTCAAGGTTTTTAAACTGATATAGTAAAACAAAAATAATTGTTCAAAGGAACGACGAATTATTCAAGAAATTGAGCAACTCTTTTGGCAAAATGTTCAACTTATCGCTCACTATACCGCCTGGAGAAAGTTAATAGCTTGACACGTTTTTATAGTTGAACAAAGATGTAGGCACCAACCACGTTACACATTAATTACAAAGTACTCACCATGGTGCGTGCTCACTTAGCGAATCAGTAGACAGCGCCCTCTATTTTATAACCTCTTTGCAATGAGTGGGGTCCCTCGAATAATTAAAAGAACCTATTTTGATGACGTTCTCTTTGTTATATTGTTTTGTGCATGTTAATGATTTGAATAAATTCCGCAACTGATGAAAAAGTTTTGCATCATTTAAAAAATGGAGATTTCTTTCTTTATATATCTATATATACATTCAAGAATATATTCTAATACTTTCTATATATATTCAATATATTCTAATTCAATAATACGTTTTGTGGCATTTAATTGAAATCTCACTTGCTGTACTAATATTGTGTCAATAGCCTAGGCTAATATTGTGTCAAAAGGCTAGGCTCAGTTACTTTCACCCTGAGGGGTAAAGAGGGGTGCATGGATCATATAAGTAAGCAACGTTAGGTTAGCTACGTTTGAGCCAGCTATGACTAGTGGGGAATTTTAATAGTAATATTAAATGCCCACATTCCCGCCGTGTCGTTCACAACTTAACAGTGAGACCAATTACATTTTAGGGGTGCGGGAGGGGCTGAAATGTGATATCTTCATCGTCTTTCTCTCCACCTTCCCCTCTCTATGCCCCTAAAACTCTTTCAATAGCAAGATTTAGAACTTTCTCATTTTGTTGTCCAGGTGACTTCAGGAAAATGTCACAAACCTGAATATCAACCTCCTGCCCAATCTATTTCTTCTCAGTAAAAAGGAAAAACAGCTTTATGTTACACATACAGTTCGGTAATATTTCAGCAAGCTATGTTTTCTTTTCATTCTTTTTTTCCCTTTGCATCACATTCGATATTTGTCACTACTTGAAATATTAGAGTAACTTGTATTTTAGCTGCAAATGCATCGTGCAGAAAGCTTTTATATTGGGAATATTGGAGCTTGCGAGGGAATAATGTAATAATATATGTCGTGAGAAAAGACAGTAATAAATATATATGGGGCATTTACAATATCTATTGCCAAATATTACAGATTTAAAAGCTTTCAGTTGTAAAAAGGATGCCACACACATGCACACATTAAAAGTCATATACAAATATATAATTATGTCAAAG
>JAIPMN010013431.1:0-20500 GCA_020650975.1 Apostichopus californicus | reverse complement strand
ATCATGGACCACACAAAGGATCAATCCATCCAGTTTAGAACTCCTGTGACCATCTGATGCTATGCATATAATGTTAAACAGCTGCTATTCATAATGTTATTGAGTCATTGTTATAAAGTGCCTTCCTGTTAATCAGCATGAGTTAACTGAACAAATTGGCTTGCTTGAGATGTTATTGAATGCAGCTTTACTGGCAGAGAATCAAGTGTGTTTTATTTTGATGTTGGTATAGATAGGTCAATTTTCATTTTATCCTCAACTATGTTAGAAAGTTTACAAGTGGTAGTCAAGCTTGATCAAGCATGCAGCAGTCTGGAATCTAGTCTATCCCTAGCTGAGCCATCGACAGTAGTTGGAAAATCTCATTCTAAAACAAGTTTGGGATTGAGAAGGGAGGTGGGTGGGGGATGGGAGTCAAGACAAATGGTCATTGTTTTTGTTATGAAGAGAAACAGACTATGCATAATGTTATGCGTTTTAGTTTATGAGAGGGATCTGCAGAACTGGTGAAGGAGGTATAACTATACCTAGATAATTGTGAACATTTAGAAACCAGCAGTATTAGGAATTTATAGCTGGCTGATGTCTCAGGTGATATTGCACACTAATCACAGCTGGAGTATTGCACAGTGTACTGTCTTGGGGTTACATGGTCTTTAATACTAACTCGATGCAATACAAACAGTCTTATACTGTAGGTACTTTATATGACTAACTGAATTTGATTATACTCCATTGATTTGAAACAAAGAAAACTGCCTTAAGGAATATTCAGCAAGAAGAATAAAGTCTTGTGCAATTAACTATACATAGTTCAACCAATTAAATAGAGAATAAAACAGGACATAACCCCCTTCCCCTGTCCCCCCCCCCCCCATCCTCCAAAACCTCTTCAGCAGGCTTCAACTGCATATAACATACAAGTACACAAAGCAAAACTAAATAACTAGGATTTACTAAGAAATTCCCTTCAATGGTTTTTGACACTCAAAATGTGGATGGCTGTACTGTAGATTCATTATTTATGAAACAATGGTACTTTTTATTGTTTTTTCTTGGAAGAAAATATTCATATGATAAGTGTTCTGGGAAAACAAAAAAAATTGCAAGTAGTTGCAGGGTTTAACAGGAAACTATCAATAGAGAGTATTATATAGTCTGTTCCTGGTATAGTATTTAGTATAACTTCCCTTGAAAACCAGTGAGCTAGTATCTGAATACATAGCAGCTCCCTATAGCCTCCCTGTCGAAAATAATTTGGAAATAAGACTATAGATCCAGAATGTGAAGCAAGCATTTTAAGTGTTTGTCATTTGAGAGTAAATTTCAAGTAGAATAATATCACATTTGTTAGGTGGCTCTCTGGTGAGTTAATGACATGAAAGATAAATCATTCATTTTCCATGTATGCCAACCAAACACAGTGGGACCAAGCTATGAATGCATGATAAAGAGATGACACTGTAAGATTGCCTCTATCCTGCTAACATCACTGTAGTAGTTACACTGCAAGATTGGCAATATGCTGCTAAAATCACTGTAGTAGTTACTGTCCATGGAGTGTATCAATGAACATTGGGACACAAAAACAACAACATACACTCATGGCAGTGATTTCTGTTTTTGTTTTTTTCTTCCTCTCTCTGGTATATAATAATAACAATATATGAGACTTCTATAGCTCCAAATCAGTACACAAAAGTCACTGCTCAAGGCACTTTACAAAGAAAGCAAATGCTCTTATGTTTAGGCACACGAGAGATAGGGAACTGTACTCAGTTGCAGTTTTAGGATATTTCCCCACTTAGGAGTACCACAGAGCAAACAACACAACTTGCTTGTTTTGCCCACTACTTCTTCTCTCATCCCCCACCCCCACCCCACCCCTATCTCCCATCCCCATCCCCCACCCCATCCCCCACCCCATCCCCCATGCTCCGCACACAATTAGTGGTATATATTAGATATATTAGATTGTGATGTATATTAGATCTTCACCAATCAGAGACCTATGAAATTAATCACTGCACCCCTCCCCCTAATGTTCAACACGTACCACAAATAGGAGTACACAATATTTCACTTTATGAAGAACAAGTTAAAAGGACCATCCTGTTCTGATCTGATTTGCACGGAACTCTCGTATGAGAATATTGGTCAATTAACTTACAAGTGAGTTGGTATTGCTATCCCACCACATCAATCAAAATAATAATTTATGTTTTTTTTTAATGGTTAATTATACAGCAATGTTAATGAGTTGCATGCCGAACATGACTAACATTGTTCCAAGGTTAGTCAATTTTATGCTGCAACGATTCCTTGCTGACAATCAGTATTTTTGTAGTTTATTACCCGAATAGTGCACAATACATAATCTTATTCAAATGACAATGGGATGATATTTTTTTGGTTAATTAATTGCTTATTTATAAGAGAGGAGAGTCTCTTGACGTCCTCTTGAAAATAATGGACAGCACAGCTCATTAATATTTAGAATAACCTGTTTCTTTAGCGAGCTAGTACTTATAACATCCCTTTAGTATAGTCATTCCCAGGGAGTTTGCAGTGTTACATACAGACCTCACATAGTACTAGATTACTACATCAGTTTATTATTACAGTGAGTCATTTAACTGTCTTCATCATCATCATCAGCTTACGTTTCATTTCGGTCATGACTAAGGGTGAACACTGAACACTCTATACTAACAACGTAGTCTTTTTCCACGTCGTGAGTCACTAACCTTAAAGCTTGTGATTTCTAGTTGCGGAGATCTCATCCACCCGTCCGCCGGTATTTGAAAGTACTGTAAATCTCCATATATTATTACAGATGAAGAACTTTTAATCGCAAGCAAAGACCTTTTTCGTATATTTGAAGTGTATTTTTTGTAGAATTTTGTTTACTTCAGAAGTGTGTTATTGATAAATCACAATCACTGTCCCCAAAACAGCTTTAGTTAAATATCTGGCTGCGAAAACGGGAAAAGATAGTATAGAAATAAACAAATTCACATCATCACACAATGTAATACATGTACATATGTACAACACACTATACATGATGACGAAGACTACGGCGATGATGAACGTAAGGTTTCTGGCAGAGTTGTTTGTGTGAATTAAAAAGAAGATATTCAGATCATTTATTAATAATTAATATTAAAATCTGTAGCTTTGCACAAGAGTTATATATTTATTATATTCATATTTTACAGTGGGTTTTTCTCCTTACCCATGGATGCATTCATGTGTTCAGACATTGTAGAGTGTAAAAGTTATCCTCTGACGATTCCATTAACTATTAACATCGTTATATTGTTTGTAGTAACACATTAAACATAAAAGCATTATAAGGTATACAATTTTAAAGAAGAATGAACTTTAGACTTTCATGTGTAATGTGTATAGATCCACATGAGAGAACTCTATGGGTTACTTGAAGTCAGCAATACGGGTGAAAACTTGCTAATCTTGTGTGCAATACGTGTTAAAGTACAATTTCCAATATAAAAGGTGGCAGAGCAATGAGAGCATTATTACTACAGCCTGTTGGCTTTCAGGTTGTACTTAGAATCTACATCATGGAGTAAAATTAAAGAGCTCCCTGTGTGTACTTGTAAGCTTCTTTTTGAACAAATACAGTATAATATACAAGCTTTTTTAGTGTTGCTTTTGTGCTTTGAAATATCCATCAATCTCAAAGACCCTACATGTCAGGTATCAAAGGTCTTAGTTTGTGTAACAGGTGCTGTAAACACAGCATTTATCAAACTTGGTAAAATAATTTACAGGCTTAAAATACAACTGCTTGAATGGAATATATATATACATGTGGTCTCAGATGCATGGTATGTTTGCTTTCATTTCGGCTGCTTTTTCCTTTGTTGGGTCCCATGAAACCTAAAAACATAAAATGACAAATAGAAAGTCTGACATAGGTTCCACTCCCAATGGCCAGATTTGTGGTTTTCCATCTATTTGAAATGTCATAATGAAAGAAGTGACATATTTTGTTTGGAATGTTTAGGTTGAACTTCATTCATCTGTTATATTCATCTGGAGTTAAAAGTAGTCTGTTTGCTCATTTGTGCAGTTCAATTGTTAAAACTTCGTCTACAAACCCTTGAAGTTCAACTTCTATATCTAAAGTATTTGTCTATTTTTGCTTTACAATATTTTTTAAAGCAGTTTTTAGCACAAAATAAAGAACGTGTTGTATGATCAAAAGTGGTATCAAGATGTGAAACAATAAATTGATCAAGCAGGAGTTCATATGTTCACTACATAGTGCATTGTTTACCCCACTACCTCGCTTACCTGTCTCATCACAACATTAGCACTATATACTGTACTCATTCTACCATGGCTAGGGTAAACATGGTAACAGTACTTCAATAGCACATTACTTGAATGTATCTAAGGTGGACTGTTGGCTGTCGTAATCTCCACTTCTACCACAGAAACATTCTATTTATGCAACAACTAGAACCAGCCAGTGGTGTTGTGCCATATATTATACAACTTTAATAAAGTCGGAACAGTTCCACTTGAAATGTGCGCTTACATGAATTAGGAAACATCTGTTGATTATGCAATCCTGTGAAGATGCTTTGAATTATATTCACAGAATTAGGGAGCATCATGTCATGGCAGCCAGTGTGATGTCACTTGTAGTGTAATTACCATTGTTACATTCAATCATGACAATCAACATATATCAATCATTAGAACCGAGAGGCTGTTCAACTCTGGATCAAGCTAATATAACCAGCCAGTGGTTTTGTGCCATATATTATATTACATATTATGTCATGTTTGATGAATATCCCTGGCCAGTTTTCAAGTGGTAAGAAATGGACAAAATTAAGAGAGAGGGTGACAGAAGGGTAACAGATACACTTCGGCAAGTTACAAAGACAGTACATGATTTACTATCAATAGGTAAGGTAACACAACAGGGATGTTCACCGGTCATAAGAAGAAGAAAAGAGTCCAAAAATACTGAAACATGACAAAATTGAATGCATGACAAATTGAGATATTGATAGTGGAATCCATGAACATTAAGAACTGTAACTGTTAGTATACACCACCACATGTCATATGCAGCAATATTATATCTTCATGGTGAGAGCCCCAACACACAGGCTTTATACCTGCCATGAACTTCCCAACCTCCCCCCGCCCCCTCCCCCCCCAAAAAACCCCAGTAACTTAAACTAGATGTACAGTGTTCATCTCTGTTCACTTTATAATCTATTCATAGAGAGTAGCTGAGAAAATAGAATTGTTCTCCGACATTTTGGAATACTGTCCCATCTCCATCTTGACTTTGCTCTTCCAATATTCTACAGATACGGTAGCAAAGTCCGCCAAGAAAGCCGGTCTGAGCCCAACAGAAGCTGCCAACCATGCGGACAAATCCGTGAAAGTGGTATCGTCCCGGTCCAGCAGCGGATCGACTACCAACGGATCGAAGGACGACTTTAAGATAGGGGATCGTGTGATCGTCAGCGGAACAAAACATGGACGTATTCAATTTATTGGAGGAACTCAATTTGCTGCTGGGGAATGGGCCGGTGTCGTTCTCGACGACCCCATCGGTAAAAACGATGGCTCTGTCAACGGGGTCAGGTACTTTCAATGTGAAGCCAAGAAAGGCGTCTTTGCTAGGCCGGACAAATTAGTGTATGAATCTTCTGCCACAAATGGCACCAGAAGATCATCGACCAGTGGACTGATGCGTCCAGCTGGGCTGCCATCCGCTCCTAGGATGGGTACCAAAGTTGCCTCACCAAGGGGTACCGTCTCAAAGGATGGGAAGACCCCGATCGGTACCTCAAGTCTTGCTCAGGAAGATGGCGATAATTCTGCGCTGAAGGTAATGTTAAATGATTTGTTGTTAGTAATTAGGCAAGAGTTGGGAGAGGGGAGGGGTGAGAGGGATGGAGATGGGGGGGGGAGCAGTGTAAAATATGTAATCAATTGTTGTAAACTAGGTAGATTGAAGTGCTAGGTAAATATCGTCATAAATTCCCAAACTAGTAAGGTTCACAAGTACCTTTTTGGGATTTAAGCCAACAGGTAAACAAATCAAGTCATTTATAAATACCCAAACCAATTACTTTTTTGTGGTTTCTACAGCATTTCAAGTTACCTAATGTGGGACCTGACATTATCACATCTGGTTCTATTGGCTACACTGTTGATATCAATTTGTGAGCTTTTACGTTTATATAATTTGTATACAGGCAGATGAAGAGAAGCAGTTAAAATACCCTTAATCAAATGTAGCTCTATTTTGACTAATAATGTTTACTTTTCCATACTAATATTGTTAGTTTGCCTCCTAGGTTGGTGATCGTGTTCTGGTCAGTGGCTCTAAGTTGGGAATACTGAGATTCGTTGGGCCCACCGAGTTTGCCAAAGGAGAGTGGGCCGGGGTAGAACTTGACGAAGAGATGGGCAAGAATGACGGTGCAGTTGCTGGTACTAGGTATGGACATATATATCTCTATTGTCATTAATGATAAATCTTTCATGTTGTGTTAATTATCATATTGTGATATGAAGAAAGTTATATCCAGCGTTCCCTTTCTTGCCAAAATCAAATCATTGTGATATAATTGCGTGATTTACACCCAAAGAGTGATTTGTTAAAAGCTAGTACTTGTAACCTATATATTTAACCTGCCTGCAAAAAGGATTTCACTGTCCCCTCCCTGTGTTAGTTAGAATAGCTTTGTTCAGGTGAGATCGGTGATGTCAATAGACAAATTGAAAAGGTTAGAGGCTACTAAACCGCAGTATAGTATATAGTCGGTCATTAAGGCCGGCAAGAGCCAGATCTGGCCAGGAACAATTGTCATGTCATAGTGCCCCCTTTTTGAACTTTCACTCGCACCCAAAGTGACCTGGGGCCCTGGGCTGTAGCCCTCCCTGACCCTTTGACTCTCATTAGGCCTGGCTATCCCCTACCTGTATAATCACAATCATACCACTGTTAATCAGCGTTAATCATGTTAATCATGTTTTGATTAGAGAGCATAGCTTGTTTAATGTTAAGGTATTTCTACAGACTGCAGTAACAACTTTTGAAAACACAGACGCAAGCACTGTCATTTATTGAAAGCAATAAAATCTCTCATTCATTTAGATTGGATATATGCGATTAATTAGTATGTCAACAAAAGCATCAATCTGATGTATTTACTTCACTCCAGAGCCGTGTGTTTTGTCAAGGCCTACTTGCACATGGATTAGAAAACCCATTTGTTTAATTTTGAATAATTGCAGTCATGGGATTCGACATTGCATGCCTGCAGTATGGAGTAGAGAGCTATAATTGTGATGATATCGTTCAAAGTCAATTAAACCGCTTCATAGGTTTACTACCGGATTCTATTTCATTACGATGAAAGAACGCTGTCAAGGAAGAGTCTTCTCGAACTCTTATTCATGCTTTTCTAGATTCTCTGTGGCTCATGCAATCTCTTAGTCATGGCTTTTCCCAAGTGCATTATTAGATTTGTCAAATTTATTAGTCCGAACGAAGGTGACACCATCTTCAGCTTTCGGCCTATCTGATGGATTATCAGTCGGCAAAATATATCACTGCATGTACGGCATATATATCTAGGCACAGTCTAAGTTAAAGGTTTCGGCGATTTCCTCCCTTGAATGTAGTGTTCTATACTGGTGTGTTGTAATCTTCTAACTTCACAGTTACTAGTAAGTTGAATTATTTTAGCCTCTGCAGAAGATCCTGCTAGGATCGAAGCGTCAGGCCAACTTACTTTTACACATTCTCTTACACAGGCTCTCTAGTGGATAAGCAGTTTGCTAACAGTTTTATTTTAAGTTGAATTATTACCGCAATCACTAACTGCATGGTCTATGTATGGTGCTATATGATCTTATATGGATTACGGTGTTTATACTTTCTTGTTTTGTATCTTCAAAGTTCAAATAGTGAAATTTTCATGGTGTTACAGCTCACCAGAAGGATTTTTAATTTTTGGATGTATAACGTTTTATGATTTCCTACATATTTTTGCCAGTCATATTTCCATAATTTTGGAATGGTCTTATTTTTAGAAGGTGAGTACAGGAGTGTCACCAGTGATTGATGGGGACCACTATGGATAAAATTGTAGTTAAAATGGAATCTTAAAATCATTCATCAATTGTTATTAGAAATTTGACTGTGGGGAAAGAGATGGTATGTAGTAGATATGGTCAGCTACGTAGATCCATTATACCACTAAATCTACTTTTTCCGTTGTTCTGTGTATTGTGTCTGAATTCTTCACAGTGTTCCCAATTTTAAGTCTCCTTGCATCGATCTGTAAATATATCAGCATAAATCAATTCATAGCATAACTTTAAATGTACAGTCCAGCATATTTTTAACCTTGAACTGTTTAGAGAAGACACGGATGCTGCTGGTCAAATCAAATGAAGGGGTGGGGTAGGAGTAGGGGTGGGGTGAGGATGCAGTGGGGTGGGGGGTATTCAAGGAGCTAAAGAGAGTGGTAGAGCAGCAGTTTGGCAGCTTTTAGCAGACTCTTGGAGACTACACTCATCTTCTCTTTCATAGTATATAATCAATCAGGACAAGCTCAGTCAGTTATGTTCTCATAGTAAGGAAGCATATCTAGTGTCCTTGATATTGTGAGTGTTAACACAACTTAGCTCAAAGTCTAGTTCAACCAAATTTGCTTCCTGCTGTGAACCAGGTTTTGCTCTGACATACATTAAGCTGGTGAGGGCTTAAGCTTAGGAAACAGAAGGCGACAAGAGTAGGAAATTAATGTGTCAACTGTTAACAGTTAATGACTTAGATCTTAAGTACAGTAGCTTCAATAGGTCAATTAATTGTTCCTGTTGCAGAAACAGCCAAGGTTAATATTCTTTTAAGATGTGCAAAGCGTTGGTGTTTATATTAGAAAGAGAAGATTGTTGAAGATGTCGTGGATGACTGAGGAGAAGATGACAGGGAAAAGAAGGAGGGGGGGGGGAGGGGAGGTTGTTAGAGGTGTTGGGAGTTAACCGCTCAATTTGTAAGCAGCTTCAGAGCTCTTACTCATGTCAATCAACATGCTTTGCCCCCCACCCCCAGCTCCTTCCTGACAGTACAAACAACTCAGGTCAATTTGAAGTACATGTTTTATTGCTACATTTAAGTAACATATAGATGGAATTTGTGAAATTGAGCATTTCATCTCACTTTCCAAAGATGAACTACTGTAGTATGTAGAAATCTGTCTAATTTATTGAAATTTTTGACAGTGACATACTAGAAAGATGCCAAAAAAAAAGAAAAAGTCACATTGGTTTGAATATATATTGTCAAACCAATTTAGCTTTCAATTACTTTAAGTACATCAGCAAGGTATACTATAAATTGAGAACCATTGTTATATACAGTTTGTTATTAAACTGGTAAATCATAATATTGAACAATAACTATGAATGTTCTGTGGATGTGTTGAAATGCTGCACAGCCCTGACATCTCATACTGAGTTGTCAAATCACCGGATTCTAGCTGATTTTAAGTAAGTGGAAAACATTCCATACTGTACTACGCTAGACAAATTGCTACTTTTTAGGTATCAATTTGAATAAAAACAAACATACAAATTGTTAAAACCCTGATTTTCTAGCTTTTTGTTGAGTAATCCTGCGACTCTGATCTGTCTGTATTCAGTTTTTCATTTGCATAATCCGTTGGATCGTTCGTGGAGCAAAATATTATGCCTGGATCATAACCTTGATATATTCTGGAGACAAACTTTTCTCGAAAATACTCCAAATTGTGTGTTTAGAATTGACATGTCAATCAGATATGGTCATCTGATTTATGAAAATATTACAAAAACAAACTCTGATCACTATAGAATGAATCAATTCTGATCATCCATTTACAGGTATTTTCAGTGTAGACCAAAGTATGGTTTATTTGCTCCCGTTCACAAAGTTTCCAAGGTCCACACCCAAGCTTCCAATTTGGCGGAGAGTGCCCGGAGTAGAAGGAGTAACAGCAGCAGTTCCTTGAGTTCCATGGGATCAAGGAACTATGGATTAAATGCATCATCTGGGAGTATTATGACCTCAAAGTCATCCGAACTAAGAAAGGTAGGAGGATCTGGAAGAGGGTTCTTGTCAAAGTTATCAGAGCAGCAAGGCAAGAAAATGTCACTTGCTATAAAGTTCTTTTATTCACAATTTTTACAGAACTAAAATCTTATGTTTGAGGCACAGATGCAAAATGCACAGATGAAAATTGCAAAATGAATGAAAAGTGCAAAATGCACAGATGAATAATGCAGAGATGAAAACATGAAAATGTAAATTTATTGACTACAATTTGAAAACCCTGTTGGATTTCCAGCTCATATTGTCCAGGACACATAAGGGAACTGATGTTTTATTTCACATGTTGCATCGTGCTGCCAGACTACAAATTTATGTTTTGTAAGTTTTACAAAAGCGTTCATATTTAACGGAGACAAAAATTGCTTCCTCACTTACCTGTCTCCTCATAACATCTGCACGCTCGCTCTGCCGTGTTTACGGTGACCTGAAGAAAGAGAATCCCTTCCTACAATCTAAGTTAGATTCTATAACATCTGTTTCCTTAATGGTAACATGGTAATGTTCAAATGTTGAGGTTACTACTTATTTCATTTCTTTTAAAGGCGATAAAAATACTTGTCAGCAATTCAAAAGCAAATAGAAATAACAGAATAGCAAGAACTCACCCCGTTCACCCCCACCCCCTATATAAAATTGATTGTGACATGGTGTGTAATTCTCCACATTTACTGTATGTATTGACCCCCCCCCCACCCCCCTTTCCTGATCTCTATTGTCGTCCTTACCCATCTCTGAAATAAATCAACCTTCTGTTCTGTCAGTTTAGTAAGCATCTGAACTAGGTTTGATGTTTATAAACTTCTACAGGTCTATTCTGTAGATTTTTTGTCGACATATAATCTCTTTCTCATTAATGTTACTCTTCTTTAAATCCAGTTTTGTTTTGTTATCTTCATCACCTCTTACCGCCTCATAATTTATAAATATTGATTAGACAAATCTTCATTTCAGGGACGGTTTGCTTATCATTCTCATCTAGCTGGGTTACTGTACCTATCAAACCACAAGTTTGACTTATTTTCAGGGAACTTGACAAATGAACCAACATAACACAAAAAACTTAGAATTTAAATTTATTTATTAAGTTGAATCTTTCCCAAGGCAATTTGTTTTGTCTCTGAAAGTAGCTCTACCTATAAACAAAGACACATTCATACACACTAATCAAAGTTTATATCGCTCTGGGTTGCATAACATGTAAGTATACATTGAACCTTTAATACCGGCATCTTTATTGGACCGAAATGTTTCTAACTATGAATGTGACTTACGGTGAGATGTTTTTTTAGACTGCTCGTCATGATTTTGTTTGTCCCATTTTTGTTAATGATTCACTAACGTTTTGGGTGGCAGGGGGGGTTGGGGCCAGGAGGGTAGCATAAACTTTAAAGTGTTTGCCTGTTTTTCACCTGAATTTATTATTTTTGAAAAGGAGCCAGAGAGATGTCACAGCAAGAAAATGACAGAGGCTTCAATGATAAGAGGAAGGGGGAGGGGGGAGGGGAGGGGGATGGGGAGGGGGATGGCAATGGAGTCAGTATATTTGAGTAATGGTTGTAGGGGTATTCTTGACATTGGTTGTCCATTTGATAACAGCTATCTTATTTGTAATGAAGCATCCAAACATGTTTGACATCCAGGTAACTCTTAAATTGGGACTAAAGTGATATCTTACACGAGGAAACCTTAACAAAGTTGACTTTATTGAGATAACTTTTCAACAAATCTAATGAGGCACAGTCAGCTTTTAAGCAAAATCAAGTTAAAAATCTGTGGGATTTGAAGCAATTGTTAAGAAATCCATCCACAAAAGATTGGATGGGTTTGGAAAATTTATAGACCGGTTGCAGAAGGAACTGGTTGGAGGGTATTCATGTTTCAACCTTTCTGAAATCTATTGTCACATGATCACTACAAGCAATCCATTACCGTTGGTAAAACAGAACTGTCAACTGTCCAAAAACATCAGGATTATTGAAGCCATGTTACACTGATACGGTGACCCCACTGTGAACCTAATTATTCTATTTGACGCTCACCCGCACTCCCTATTGTTAATACTCTACATGAGCTTCTATGAGCACACAGCTCATGAATCGATACAGCAGCACAACAACATTTAATTCTGTTGTACAGTAGTAGTATGATAATAAAAAACATAGTCTAGTCAAAAGCCTTTGAGCACTTACTGTTAATACATGTAAGGTTCACAACATGTTACACACATTAATGTGAGACACTGCATCGGAATGTGTTACATGTCCTGCTGTGGTCGGGCCACATGACGCAGTAGCTTTGGGTTATAGATAGAAATTATTTTCACTTGATGAATATATGTTACTTTGCATCGTAGACTAAAATAAAATGTCCTGATGGTTGTTAAATTCTCTATATAAGCATTCCTCGCAGAAATGAATTGAAAGAACCTGCAAGCATCTGGCTTTTCTCTTACATACACCCTTTGACCTCTTGGTGTATTTTACGTTCAATGCTGTGAATACCCTCTACCATCATAGCTACAATAATTAACGTTTCTCTTCCTGTCGCTATGTGCTCGATATTTAACAGTCATGTAACTTTTCTGTTTTGAATTTCATTTACAGCATCTATAATTTCTTTCTTTGTAATATTTTAATTTTTATGATTTACTTACAAAAAAATGCTCACCTTTTTGTTGTTTTGGCATGGTTCTGTACTCTTTGTTGTTTTTGTTTCTTCGTTTTGCCGTGCATTTCTGATTTCTAGAAGTCCACTCCTCAAAAGTCCTCCATAGCAAAACCAACCACCTCCTCCGCACGCCGATTGTCTAAGATTAAAAGACCAGAGGGTAAAATGTCACGCTCATCTTCCCAGAGTTCCTTGCTGTCGGATGCCGATTCGGTGGACTTGAATGAGAACGTTAAAGATAACAAGGAAGAGGTGTGGTACTACTCATTGGTTTCTCTTCTTATTTGCATCATTCCTTAACTTTTCATGACACTGGTTGCAGAGAAAACAGATTATATTTAGGGGTTTCCAGTAAAAATTCATGCAGTCACATTGCAGTGATATCCAAATCTTATGTGTAAAAGTAAGTTGGCTTTACTTTTTACACAGGCTCTTACACAGGCTCTCTAGTGGATAAGCAGTTTGCTAACAGTTTTATTTTATTTTGAAAATCTTATTATGGTGGTTAAAGTATAAATTAGATTATGTGTAGAGTTCATGTACAGTGTGAGACTGTGTAATAAATAATTTGAAACATAGAGCCTCTAGGTTCAGTGACTTCCAAGAATTTGCGAAGAAATGATGGGACCTGATCTTACATGTACTCCCTCTTTCCATGTGGGTATTATATCCAGGACTATTTGATGGCTGAATTCAGATATATATGATGGTCTGAAGGTTAATAATCCACTATAAGGAAATGACAAAAAAACAAAAAGGTAAAAAACAAAAACAAAGGGAAGAAAAGGAAACAATTGATTAATTTATTCCAAAATGAAACCAATTTTTATGATAGTAAATTCTTTATCACAAATAGTAGCTTCAACAACAGTCTCTATGATTAGTGACAATTGGATCGTTGCGATATAAATATCACTGCTTTGTGAATGTCATGTTCTGTAGATATAAACGGGTGACATGTTTGAGAAGTCGCAATCAGTACCTACTGTATGCAGCATGTTGTACTCATAGCATGCTCTGATTATTTGCATGGTCTATACAACTGATATCCTAGACATCTTTTATCTAGTCAAGTAGTTTACTAATTTGTGGTGATCGAGAGACATCACCTTGTTTACTCTCATTGTCCTGTTTGTTAATTAACAAATCATAAAGAAAAGCATATTTAGATAATAGATATTAGCTATTAGCACTGGTGTATTGTTCTCCCCTCAGTTTTCCTCATTAATTTTCATGTTTTGTCCATGAGAATAGAAGACGTCCACATTTATGTCAAACATCGTATCTCATTTCATTTGCCTTTTGTGCACCTTGTAGCCCGTAGTTGTCCCTTTTGCATGTAATATACTTCATGAATATTCATTAGCTTCATACACTTCTTCAATCTCTTCCTTTCCCTATCCTTAATTCTACCCACCTTCACTTTTTTTTTCCCCCCGCCAAAACATTTTAGCGGTCACGACCTCGCAGATCTTCTGTTGACCTTCTGTCAGCGACCCCTAGGGGTACTAGGAAGGGTAAGGGGAGGCTCTCCAGGGCCTCCTCTCAGAGTTCAATCTTATCTGGTACAGACTCCACTTCTGGTCTTGGTGACCAGGAACTTGATAGAGGAGAGGTGATTATGTCACATGCATATATATATGCATGGCAACTGGTGATGGCATATTAACCCGCATATTGAAATCAAACTCCTATCGATGTAACGTTGGTAGATCCAATATTTAAACCATTTGACAATCTGTAGGCTTCCCTTTTACTTCACGGAAGTTGCTAAACAGGTGTAATTTTGTAGGATACCTGAGATTCTGTGACTATTTACCTACGATACCTGAAATTATTCCCTGCATGCAGTAGTAATTTGACTCCCCACACCCTCCCCACCCTCCTCACCCTCCCCACACTCCCCCTCCTCCCCACCCTCCCCACACTCCCCACCATCCCCACTCTATATCCAAGGAAATAAACTTCCTTTAAGACTAGTTTTCTGATTCAGACAATGATTGTATCTAGTTATATGCTAGTTACCATTGTTAGCCAGCCGTCCTCTACTCACTGACGAATATACCTATATTAGCTAAGTATCATTCAGTCTTACATGTCATAGGCAGGGTGTCATCATTTCATGCAAAAAGTTGTGACTATTTACTGTCAATACTTGAATTGAACCCTCACCCACACCAATTGTGATTTTCCAATTATGTTTCAAATGTGTACCCCATGCTGATAAAATTGCATTGGTCAATTTCTGTTGCCCCCTTCCCCTACCCCCCCCCCCCCAAATAAATGTGAGAAAATAACAGAAAATGGCAACTACCCCAATGCACCCTAAAGAAATGTAACAACAAAGCAAAAAAAAAAGAAGAAAGTAAAGAAAGCAATTGTCGTAGATTGTGAATAGTTTGCATCCCGCTCTTTAAAGTCTAGCTGGTTTTGCTGGCATCAATCGTCATTTACATGATGGTCTTTGTAAGCTTTGTTTCACTGCCGAGAAATATTTAATTTTTTCTATTTAATGAATTCTCTCACATGAATTAACCCCCCCCACCTTTCCAAGTGGTACAACCTCACACAAGTTGAGCCACATCGCACACAGTAACAGTTACACACTACACACAAGCATCATAACTTTTATAGATGCATGGTGCAAGAGCCCAATCTATTGTGCATCATATTTTATATTTACCTAATGGAACATATAGCAGTGACTTGTTTGTTGTTGTACATTGTTACTGGCTTTAATCACACTACCTACCAAAGATCTGAAGAGATCTGAATATTTTAATCAAATCTATGCTACAGCTACCAGCTCTCTCCCCCATGCCCATGCCCACCCCACCCCCACCCTCCCCCAAAAAAGATCCGCCCCCCCAAAAAAAAGAAAACCCTAAGATAATGAAGTCAGAGCTGACAATCTCTACTTTCTGAAGGCATATGTTCCAGTCTAATTTAGTTCATCTTTAAAAAATTTACAACTATTAAAACATAATCAAGTATTTTTCGTAAACCATTTGTTTCTGATCCTTTCTTGTGGTAGACCAAGCTTTTTACCAAAAACCACAACATCACATCCACTGTACAGCTTCTTGAATGACATAAAGCTCTTTAATACAGGTAGACCTGAATTGTGTGTGCATCTGAATAGCTTACTTCTACATTAACAAACAGTACACGCTGTGACTTATTCCCCATACATAGATAAAAGTAGAGTGTACCTTCCATTATGAAGTCGACTATGACATAACAACTGCATGAGTTTGATGTTACCATATTGACTTGTATATATACTCTCATTATAAACAGGTAAATACTACTACACAAGCTGAAGAATTAAAGCAACATTACACTTTAACATGTATGTGGCTCTGGTTTAGAGGATAATAAGGCCCCAATTTCCAATTCTAAACACATGTAAAGTCCATTACTGGTTTTCATGGATCACTGTATTACAAGCTATAGGTATATACTGCTCCTTGTACAGTAAAATGTCAGTTGCTCGATAGGGATTTAGGTTGGAAAACAGTGTGATTTACTTAGCACCACGAGGCAGATATGCGTCATGTGCTCGACAACTCATGCATAACGGCAATTTGCTAATGAGGAGTGAGATCCAGTGTAATTTGGCGCTGCAGCCACATGCTTTCTGCCATCAATAAGGCCAGATTTTTGCTTTATAATTACCTTATGTGTCACTCTATTCCCAAGGTAACTAATCAGTTAAAATTTATTTAGTATGTATACAGTATTTCAATTTTGACATTACAAAAAAGCAAAAGAAAGAATGAAACGAGCAAGGAAATAATAAAAGAAGGAAGAAAGACACAAAGAAAGCAAGACAAAAACAAAACATGAAACAAAGGTTTTGGAGGAAAGACAAAGCCTGGATCTAGTCATAATTTGGGAATTCGTAAATATGAGACAAAGACAAGTATTAAATCAAAAATAATCTTAGGGATCGAACAGGTGTTTGAAACACTCGAAAGATAACTCCGAGAGCTAAAAATATTGTTGCTATGGTAGTGATATTTTGGATCATGTAACAGTATCAAATATCGGAGATTTATAATTAATGGGACTGTCTTAGTAACAGTAGAAAGTTAAATTCCATCGTCTTGCACAGAGACATTGCGGCCGAGTGTGTGATTACTCATGTTTACCCATGCAGTAATCTCGTACATTGAATCAAGCCAGTGTGTTATCGCAAAGCGGGAGAGTATAGAGTAATGACCCCAATTTATACATGCTAGAGTACGGGGGACTCAAAATTGGTGATCTTCGTTGGGTCATAGAAGAGAAATTATGCTGATTGAATTTGTCGAAAGGGTTATTGTGTCAAAGAGTAGTTCTGTTTTAATAATGAAAAGTGTGACCAGGTGTAAAGTTGGGCTTAATTAATATTGATGTTGCTTAAAAGGAAGGTTTCAAGTATTAGTAGCAACTAATGCAACTGAACCGTCGGTATCATTGATTTTTTATCTTCGGGAATAATTGACTCTGGAGAAGCTTTCGTAACAGGTTGAGAGTGAGTTCATAGCATCGTGAATCATCGTTGGTTACTTTACAATGCAAATGACTTTTGAAAAAGCAGCCCCTGAATAATGACTCAGAAAGTGCAGAAATAAACAAATAAGATTGGATTTTGTGAATTTTCAATAATAGGTTTAATTCTATATTATAAATGGATTAATACATGAAGTACTAATAAGACATAAATGTTTAATTTATGATGACAAAATTGTATGGTTTGAAAAAGTAGAACATTTGAAGTGGCATTACAGATATGTATCAATTCTAAAAATGTACAGAAACTCAAATAACATACTTCATAAATTAGGATATTTTGTAGCATTTACAGAAAATGGAATTACCTTCTAAAATTATTCATGAGAGAAAAATGACATGTTATGGAAAAATTTGATATAATCCTCATTGTAAATCTGTAATCTTTCTCCAAATAATAGTTTTATAGCATTTGATTCGTAAATTGATTTCTTAAGTAGTTTATTAACGAAAACGTCACTGTTGTTTTATTGCAAACGTGACTGGAATCAAGCATAATTCTTATGACTAGATGTAAATAGTATGAACGTGATTTACAAGTTGGGTAGTCTAACTCAACCGCATAGGAGGAGATGTTTTCCTTATATTCCAGAAGAATTAACCGCCAGTGAATGTACGGCTTCTTTGTCCTTACTTGCGAAGTTTTTGGCAAATTTCACACAAAATATCCGCAAAATCACATCAAACTCTATTCTTTTGGTTGACACTTGGCTGCTAACTGTCAAATGCCAAGCAAGCATTCGATTCTTAGACATGATATGAATCACTTTCGTTTTTGCGAAACCGTTCGTAAGTCATTGCTGCGCATCTTTGAACTGTATTATACCTTCAACTTGTCACCCTGACCGCTTTCTTCAAATACCACATAACCAATACGTATGATATCATTTTAATCCCTGAGACATATTTATTATTATATTACTATGCCTTAAGGGAAAAAGAGAGAAAATTATATCCTTGAGCCCTCTGATTTTTACAATCAGAGCATTTCTTCAATTGAATGTCATCATAAACGAACAGAGAGAGAGGAAAATATCACAGGTACATTGCTTAGAAATTCATTTAACAATAATTACTGAAGCAGATAATTCCTGTGTGTGAGGATAATATTATCCTGTGACTAATTTGAAAGCAGGTTTTAGACTCACATGTGACTCATGTGGCTAAAAAAAGCAATTCAATTTTTTTTTAGAGATTATCTCCAAAACTCGATGTTCCCATAGATAATCAAGAATGGGAACGCTGGTGGTTCGACACCGAAATAATGTTTGGGAACAATTACTGCCACAGTCATAACTAGGTTATTTAAAGGGACCCTGTAGGAAAGTCCAGCAGGGTAAAATGTTTGGAGTTAAAGTATGTAGGAGAAGATGGTAGGAGGGTGCAGGGAGGGGGTGTTGGTTGCATGACCTGAGTGTAGAACAAGAAACTACAATAGTAATGTACCTTTATTGTCATGAACAAAGGAAAAGTAAACAATCTTGCCACATTATATAGTATTACTTGACAATTCTAAAGAAAGGTCTGTTGTAGGATGTAGATAACCTTTGATAACATCATCGATTATGACATGTTCTCTGTTACTCGTCAGAGGTCCTCATCAGACAAAATGTAATTTGTTACCCAAAAAATATGGGAAAAAAAAAAGATAGAAAAATATAAAAAAAGATAAAAACCCCCAAAACAGAACAAAGCAAATACAAACTATAAATAATGAATGAAGAATCTGTTAGTCTTTTCATGCCTGGGTGTGGATTACATTTAGTCCTTTGTTTTAGTATATCTCAACTCGCTACTTAATTTGTCAATCTCTTGCGATTTAGTGAGAGTTGAGCTGTGCTTATATTTCTTTGGCATTCTCTTGTTTTATTAGTGGAAGAAGTAACAGGTCTTATCAGAACATTTTTAGACAGAGGGAGGAATTCAAATACATGAGAGTAAAAATATAGTACATGGAAGTAGATAGGTGGTAGAAGTTGGGAAAGAAACTGACTTTGAATTACGACCTTACATTGGTTTATTAAATATCATTTCTTCGAACTTGAAATTGGTAGCGTTTGAAAACTGACAGTGTTCCCGACAGAAGTGGTGTTATGTTTCCCCCGATATCTCTCTTTCACCCCATTCCCCATTGGTGCAGGGACTGAATATCTGTACCAGTTATGCCGTATACATATTGACGTAGAAAAAAAACCCCCAAAAAATCAGCCAAGTATTTGTTCCCTTAGACTTAAAATCCTGTTTAAACATATGGTAGATTGATTGGCAGATAAGATACAGCATTGCCAAGAGCTAATTCTCTTCAGTGATGGGACGAACTAGGAAAAAGTGCACGCCAAGTCAGTGTATTGGAAAGGCCAATAACCTCTATATCAGTTCCATGCAACTGATGTACTTTACTTATCGTCACCTGGGAGTTGAAATTTTAGCATGAAAAGCAGGAAAAGTCATATGTTTCTAGAGTATGGGTGCCAAGATACTTTCTATTGACGTGGAGGTCTATTTTCTCTTGGATAGTTTGTGTAAGCCATTTGAGCAGAGAAGGAAAGTGACTTTTAAGGATACGGTGTCCATTGTGCAATTGATATGAATGAGAAAATATCAGTAATGGAGGTATTCAAGTATTAATTTTGAGTAAGAGAAATAAGAGATACTTTATAAAAATAATTGTAGGTAATAACTACTCTCTCGCTTCATAATAGTCTCTCACTCTTTGACATCATTTCGTATCTCTTTCTTTTTCATTTGAGTCATCATTTCTCATATTGTGTAAATTAGAACAAAATGGACTCATCAATACCTTGTTTTCCAACTTCAAAAATATATATATATTTTTATAATACCATAGAATCGATAGTTTACAAATAACCTTATTTGCCCCCTTTCTTGCTCTAGAACTATAATCCTTCTATTTTATTAGACTTTCATAATAAATCTAGATTTGGATGTTAAAAGGCCTTTCCTAATTCACAGACATGTATGTTAAATATATAGTTTGCGGTAGATATCAGTTGTACATGGGCAATGACCCTTGACCTGATAGTTTCTCAATCAACATTGTATCCATATTGTACTAGTACAACCATTGTCTGAATAGCTATGTTTAGGTTA
>JAIPMN010013430.1:15202-30088 GCA_020650975.1 Apostichopus californicus | reverse complement strand
AAATCCCCCCCCCCCCCCCCCGCCTCCTACGCCTATGCATAAAGCTACTACTGTTTGGTGTCTTCATATGGTGATTTGTCTGTTGGTTATATTACAGAAAGTTTAGATTTCTATTGCGAACAGTGATTTTCAGTTAACCATGGGAGAGGGTGAGTTTGATCACACTTTGGGACCAATAATTCACCAATTGTTTCATGAACTCACCGATTCTTCCATTGGATTGAATCCACCAATTTATCCCAGGAGCCCACAATTTGTTCTCGGAATTCAGTAGATTAGCTCCAAAGAGTGGATATAACATTTCATGTATATAGTATTCTTTGTGTTTCTTTCAACTTGAAAGCTGCAACTTTGTGTTAACTAATGCAATTCAAGATCTATTTGTCTACTAACTCTCTTTTTGACCTGCTAATTTGAAGTGAAAAATATGTAAGAAATTCAACATTCTATTCCAGGGTTGGGCTGTCGGAGAATTCTCTGTGAACTCCGAGAAGGAAGACGTTGCTGTACAGTGCCTTGGTAGGTCTAAGATCTTGTATGCCTTCAATTTTCTGAAAGTTTGAACGGTATCATATTCCTGTATTTTTCTTGATATTCTTGTTGGTAAATTTTGTAATATTAATTCCTTGTTTAGATGATGACTTTTGCTGTCACTCATCAAAATTTCTGGCAATTAGATTGAATTGAAAAATTGGCCTATCAGTAATGCATCGATATATACATATTAATATATTCTGTGTAATAGTTAGTCAAGCATTTCAAATATAGCATGAGCTCAGTAAAATACAATTACTGTTGCCATAGTAATTGGGTTATGAGTTAAATTGCATATTGGTTGAGGAAAATGAATAATGTATGGTCCAAAGTCATTTACTCATTACAAAATATGAAATGTAGTAATTATGATAATTAGGTAGTATTATTCTTGGTAGGTTGATTGTGTAGACTTCCGTAAAATACTTGTGATCGTTGAATCCTACGTGTCATAATTTGTTTCGCCTCGTTACTAAGAGATATCAAGAACTTCAACATTCCTATACTTTTTACTGTTGCACTTTGGTCTTCAGGTGTTCCCGCTGTCTACGTCGATGGTAATTTAATAGCAGGAGATTTGTACAGACGTGATTACTTCTGGTAAGATTAATGTTTGAGATATATTTTATGGGTAGATTTTGTGAACATAAAGCACTTAGTGTTTAACAGTACACATGCAGAAAGACGGTTGTGTAGATTTAGTCATAGGTGGGAAATTCACATGTTCTGATGTCACTAAAGAACAATTGTATTCTCTTTTTCAAGGTCAAGTCTAAGTTTGCAGCAAGGAATTCACTCAGTGTTTGTAAGACTGAGGGCAAAGGCTACACAGGTGAGATCGTCTTTTTTTTAAATCCCAGCTGAAGATAAAATTTGGGGAAGTTTGATTTAATTGGTTTTGCAAACTTTTCAAATTAGTTTGAGACAATGAGAATATAAGAAATTAGATTCAGTTGCTTACAGTTTGAACTATAGTAAACTTTCTATGAAGCTGAAGCCGAGGGTCTAACCATAATTTGAGAATGTTTGGTAAGCATCATAGAAATATTTCATTTTCATACTGCTTGCTTCCTCTTTCTTTGCATTACAGAAACATAGGCTCCCTCTTATGTTGTCAGATATTAAACATCCACAAAAAATAGGAAATTTTTTTATTCTTCTTCCTAAACGTAATAAAAATTATTGAGATTAAAGGCAGATGTTTGCATTTTATTACAAAGAGACACAAGTGATGCTGTTTAGCAGTCTGTGAATATTCAAATATAGACAACAATATATTAATTGTAAGTTAGGTTTATTATTTGTTTCCCTTTAATTTGTCATTGTATAAATATGTTTCTTAATTATCAACAGGTTTTCCAGTGCAGATTTAAGAGTACAGGTAAGGGTAAAGGAATTAGTCAACTTCTTATCTAACCCCCCCCCACCTGCACCCTCCCCAACCCCCAGCCCATCTCAATAAATTTCTATGGCAGTAAGTGGAAAATGTTGCTGGCTGCTTGTTTGTACATCAGAAATGTCCATATTGCAAAAGTAGACTATTAAAGGCATTGAAGACTCGCCCCAAACCGCGTGCCGCGCTCTGAAAAAGTTAACTTTCCGTTGCTTGCAAGTGAAGTTTTCTTCTTGTCGCTAAAAATGCAGACAGTAATGAAATGTGATACCTTGTTATCTTTAGCTGGACCTGAGATGTCCATTGCTGTATCATTTGTACACTGTGCTGTGGGTGTTGACCGCAGCTGTATGTACTGACTGTACACTAATGTCTAATTACAGACGGTAGCAAGCTGTGTGTGTATTTTCTGGGATCAATGGTGGTGTCTAACACTTCTGTTACACCTCATTCGAAACTAGGTCAGATTACCGGCATTAGACATTTCTTTTTGCGCGAGTCTTCACACCCTTTAAGGCTAACTGGGTAAATCTGCTATGAATGTGGATGTAGACCTTCAGTAAGTTAAGTTAAGTTAAGTTTAATTCTGATGGGACAGAATGTGGTTAGGAGTAGCATGTTGTTGCAAATGAGGTACTTTATGTTTGCATTTCAGATGAGGAAATTTTGATTCATGAGCCAAGCAAGATACCAGATTTAGTGGAAGGCCGTTTAGTCTCTGATCGTCTACCAATTGCCATTCCAATCACCAATCTTAAGACTTCCAATTGGCTAACCAAAGTCAGGTGATGATAAATGACTTCTTTCTCTTCTGTTGTTGTTTCCACTGGTGGATATCATTCCATAATGAGGAGAAGGGAATGGGTACTTGGTAGAATTAGCTTTTGTCTCTAAGCCTTTCAATAAGTGATTCCAGTGGTAGATGAAATAGCATAGGTTCAGCTAGTTAATAGGCAGTGGTATTCCCATTTCTTTGACTGCCTTTAGTACTATGCATACAAATTTAAATTTAAATTTTTTTTTGGGGGGTGGGGTGAGGAGAAGGGACGAGTGGAACAGGGGCATGTCATATCTGAATCTCAAAAGGCACAAAGGTCGCATTTGAAGGAGATTATTGGGAAGAATTGTACACAAAGGTTTAAGAGAATTTATTGCAGTCTAAATAATTGTCATCATACTATTCATCATCTGCAATACTTGTTAATAAAGTAGAAGAGATATATGCATATTCATTCCGGTTACTATGCAAGTCAGGTTGTTGCATCAATCCATTCATAACTTTGAAGTAATTGTAATGCAAAGAAAACAAGTCACATGGCTATAGAAGGCTATCAGTTGTGATTGAATGTAGATATTTGTTAACGTTTGTGTTTGTATCTGTGTGATTACTCTGTATTTGCTGCTTCTTCTGGGTTATGAGTCTCTGGTCTCTTTGATTTCTTTGGCAGGTTTAAGTTTGGTGATAACCCTGCATCTCTCATCCCGGATGAGGAGAGCCGGGAGGCGAGCATCGCTCCCAGTCAGACAGCTTTGGTGCCATTGTTTATATCACAGAAGAACGATATTGTTGCAGATTGCAAAGACTTTAAGTGAGGATGAAAAATGGGCTTGCTTTGATTTTAATTTATTTCAAAAAGACAGTTTGTAATATTATATATACTGCCAGTTGTGGAGTTGACATTCGCTAGGTATAACCCAATCAGGTGCTTAAATAGGAATCTTAAAATTTCCAAGAAATGAAGGATAACATGTTTGAATTAGCTTATATTTATTCCTTAACTTAAAGCAAAGATTGTTTTTGAACTAGTTACACTGTATAGATGCACAATGTTGCCTACAAACACATTGCAAATATAGCAAAGCCTGTATCTGAATATGGATGCAAGTGCATTCAGATATTTAATTTTACTTTATGACATGATTTTTTCTCAACATTGCCTTCTGGTTTTTAATAATCACTCAAAACTTGTGACTCTTTTTCAAACTATAAAATGAAATTTTTTGTAGAACACAATATTGTATATGTATTTAATATTTTTTTAATTTTATGTCTCTTCTCTATCGTCAATTCTGGATTTCTGTTATATTTTGACAGACTCAAAGTGACTATTTTATTCTCTGGAGGCTCAAAGGAGGTCGCTGTTCCATTCAGATGTCGCAAGAGGCATGAATCATTCTTGATGTCTTTCATAGACCACGATGGATCTGTGAGATTTTTTTCTGGTTATTTGTTACTCGTCTGAAACCAGAAACAAATTTGAGAAATATAGAGGCCAAATAAACCTGTCTCTTTTGGATGTTGGTGATTTATTTGCACAATTATAGATTAATTTTAAGTGGGATTACATTGGATGAGTGCAATTTTGAATACTAAATATCACTGCTAGCTATGTTTCCACTGTATCAACTTTTCCCTATGATTACACTCATGAAAAAAAATAGAACATCATCCTTTACTCTTTGATTTAGTAAGTACAATAATTAAGTACCGCTGCAAAAGTGGATCTCAATGTTTTGACAAGCTTTCATTGCATGTTTCCATGGCAATGAGGTAACATAATCCTTTCTATTGCAACACTGCTATTAATACAACAAGACTCAGTGAAAGCTCGAGTTATTGCTGCAAACTATGGGAAAGTGAGTTTCAAACTGAAACACCTGCCTTACTTTGGTTCGAGCTTCAAACACAACCTCTGGTGAACCCACATACTAACAGTAAATAAGATTTTACGTAATTAACACAAAGTTACTGTATACTGTGTGAATGTACAAAAAGCAGGTATGGCTTTTAAAACAGAAAACAGATTTTTAACACTGGTTCAAATCTGATTCAAATTTCCTATCTCTTTTCAAAATTTTCTAAAAATTTCACATTTGGTCTTAATTCACAAAATAGATGAACTATTGGAAAATTGAAAATTATCTTTGTCAATAATAATGCTGCGCTATAATGCACAATCGTTCCCTGTTGTTAGTTTCTATTCGTGTACTCATGTTTTCAGATTCAAGAAGCAGCAGTGATAGAACCCATAGGATCTTGCCATGACATGGAGTGTAGGGTGAGTACAAAGCTTGCCTGCTTTTATGTTCTCCTAAGACTATTAACAAATTGACATTTATGTACTACTCATGACCAGAAGTTAGATACAATGTCCGATAATAAACATTTTTCATGAGCATGTTGGTTTGCTAGCTTTGAAAGTTTCCTAGAGGTCAAACTTTTATTTGGGGATTACCAAACCTTTCCACTCAGGGAGCGATGCAGAATTCTTCACTTCAGGTAAATATGATAGAGAGAAAAAATGCTCATGTATCCCATACTCTATAAAGAAATGGACTTAAGTTTCAAAAGGAGCCTATGTGCCATGAAGGTTACCAAAGAGTTTAATACCTTTTGGTACTGTCATGCTGGTACATCTATATCTAACTACACACTGCCATACCTATGCTATCGCCTTCAACTGTTTATCTTTTGTCACATGGTTTTGATAACAAAGTAATATTAAATCGAGGGTGACAGGTAACCATTGTAGATGAAATCATTTTAATTAATGTTCCTCTAAAAGTGTGACAGTGGATATAGTTTTCCTTTTTCTGTATATTTGTTCCTTCCTAGGTAGTGCTTTCTCTACATGGAACAGGTATGTGAAATTACACAAAACTAGATGACCTTTTCTTAGGGGTGGTTGAAATAAATGGTTGAATAAATTGAAGTTTCTTTAAAACTTAAATACTTTCAATTGTATTGCCACATAGCAGACTTTCCACTCATCTGAAATAACATGTGGTTTTTAAACAAAAGTCGCCGTGCATGTACGATTATCGTGACATTTAATGCTATGAACGTCACAGACAAGTTTCATTGGAAATGTACGGCTGATATGATGAAAATGATATCATGTTTCTGACAGTTATTTAAATATGCCTCTCTACTTTATTGAAATTTCCCAATTTAGGTGTTGCAGCTCAAAATCAAGCAGATAGCTATAAGAGAATGGTGAATGGAGATTGGGTGTTTGGTGTTGAACATGCCTGGGTGTTGGCACCTACAAGGTCAGTTTACAATCTTGGTAGTACATCACAAATGGCCTTAGATAGCATTTGTCCCAATTTGTGAAGGATGGTTATTTATCAATGCTTGCTTTGAAACATTAACAGGGATATTGACAGATAAGAAACAAATAAATTTGTCTTTCCTCACAGACATGGAGCTCACAACTGGGAAGGACCTGGATCACTTACCGCAATGACAGCTCTTAAGAAACTGCATGAGGTAATGTAGCGATAATCGTGCATGTTTAGAGATTTGTGTATAGCGATAGACAGACAGACAGTAAGAACCTCAGAATATGAGGTGGATGGGGTGGGGGCGGGGGGGGGGGGAATAGATGCAGAGTAATATGCAAATGAGAAGGAATATGAGCTTCCCATTGCATGGCTACATGCACAGTGATACCTATGATCAAATAATGTAGTTCTTTTCCCCGCAATTCCTTACTTGTATTTGTTCCCCTTGGCATTTGATGAAGTAGCCTCCTAATCAGGCAAGACATACGTACCTATGACTGAGCAACAATGAAACAGTTTATGTCTTGTATAAAGAAACATTCATGTTTGTGACTTAGTGCAGGTTAAAACCTTGGGTTAGTCTGTGCTAGCTCTCATAATAAATGCATGGTTATCAGTTGCAGTGTGAACGAATTAGTACACCACTCGGTACGTCACTTTTAAAGCTGTTAAAACTCCTGAATTTGGATATGATCATGTGTAAGCAGTACACAGTAGTTAGCTCACTGATCATGTGCAGTATCTATTCCCTTTCCATCTTGAAGGAGGGGCTTGTTATACTCACTTGAGATGACACTGTCATGATCATAAAGTTACAGTTGTGATGGCCTGGGATTGAGAATGTGGATCAAGTTGTTTGGTTTTCTTGTCCAGGCCCTATCTTGGATATATGTCAAAGAAATGGCTATATAGGGATCCCAACGAAGGGGTGGATAGCTCAGTTGGTAGAGCACTGGGCTTGTACCCCAGAGGTCAATGGTTCAAATCCTGTTCTAGCCATATATTTCTTTGGTCTTTCTTTTGGTGAATCACTTGTGATGTCCTCGTGTGGGTTTTATTACTCTACTGTTGGTATATGTATGCTCAAATGTAGCGGATAGTCAGATAAACTAGGTATATCAGTATAGTGCTCGACACACCTTATACTGCCACCTGGAGGTAACTTAAGTATCATAATAAACACAACTTTTTGTTCATATTAAAAGTCTATCTGCATAATGGTTACACTGTTGTTCTGCATGTGTATCTCATAGTATTCCCACGACAGTAGCTGGCCATGGCCCGATGGCAACAAGGCATTACAGGATGAGGTCATCTTTGCTGGCCATTCTATGGGTGGCCATGGTGCCTGGCATTTAGCCACTCACTACCCTCAGATAGCCAAAGCTGTCATTTCTATGGCCGGCTGGAATAAGAAAGAAGAATACGGAGACAGCAACAAGTTTTTTGAGTGAGTTCTCTCGTAGAGGAATTTATCACAAAATGTATCGTCGCGTTACATTTTCTTTGCTAAAATTTTATAACTCTGGTTTGCTCCTGACTAGATTTAATCCTTCTTCATGTAAAGACCTTCACAGGTGTTTTTATTTCATGTAAGCTGCCAAATGTTTCTGTACACTCAATGGTGATACAGTTATGTGGTAAATAAGCTAACACTTGATTGTAACTCAGGCTGAGTTTTGATAATTTCCTGCAAAATTAAATTATTCTACAAAGACTTAGTTGCCATCTGTGACATGGGCACATAAAGGTATTGATGCTCTCCCTCTAATGGTTGGCTTCCAAGAATGATACATTTTGATAAAAATAAAGAATATTTTCATTTGTGCTGAGAAACCTGTTTCAGGATATTTTGCATTGGATATTTCCATAAAATGAGAATTGATCTTTTTTCTGTTTGAAGGTTTGACATCAGTTCTAGCCATGTGGATTCTGCTCTGAAGGCTATTTTAGAGGTAAGCAATAACGATTGAAGGAAGTTAAGTGATATGCTTCTCATACATGTGTGGACCTATACATTCATATTTCTCTGTGTGTATAAGTGTCATATCATGGGCATATGAGATGTACCATGATGCTATTTACTGAAAGTGACCAGACTTTGTTATAACTAACGATGAAGCTGTTACATTCCTGGTAGTTTTTTTTCTTTCTTCAATGTTAAGATAAATAATACCTTTTCAATATCAAACTTCATTTTCATGATATGAGATTCATGTTGCAGCTTTGTGCTACTTGATTAGAAGAAGTGTTTGATTTGTTTGATGCCACCAGCCGACAGGCTTCTGACACTCAAATATGTTTCTTGAGAAATTTTTATGAGGAAGGTCTCTTTTGACACATTTACTATGTAACAATAAATATGTTTAGAACTTGGGTTGACATTTCAGTGACTTTTCTTAAAAATCGTTTTTCTGGTTTTTTGACAGATGTGCTTCAATGAAAATGATGTCGACAGACTGGTATCAAATCTGAAGGTAAAAAGATCGCATAGTTTTACTTGAATTTGAACCATTTTGGTCAGTATGCATTTGGTCTTTTTAGTAGAGTCTGGTTATAATTAACCATCAACAGGTATGGAACAGGTATGGGCTTAAGTAGCAATTGACACACTCCCCCACATCCATCTTTCAAAATTGTAGCAATTGTGTGCAAAATCTGGCAATAATGTCCACTGTGCAGGACCCTGATCAAATTTGATTAAACTGTAATATCAAGCTTTAAGCAACACACTTACCTTGATGCATCGTACGATTTGTGGCCAATCGACTTCTTTCCCTTCAGTACAGGATGTACCCATAAAAATCTACCCTTTGGTTTTTGCCCAACTATAGAGCAAAGTGACACAAAACAATTACACAACAAAAATATTATTGCCACCTTGTACCCTTTGGCTACTTGTAGACCTACACCCTGATTGTTGCTTGCAAGAGGGACAACAACAAACATTCCCGCCAATATTGACGATACATCTCCTGCATTAATTTATGACATGTATTGTAAAAACAGATTTCATTATAGTATTGCATTGTACCGTATCGTATTGTATTGTACGTAGGGTGAACGGTTTATTGTATGTATGTATATGTGATCTTCCCGCAAGCAGGAACTCGCGAAAGAAGCCATGGAGGCTTATAGACTCGCAAGCTGACCGGAGCCAATCTCTCGGCACACATCCATTTAACGTCCATGTCGGGAAGTTGTTATTGAACAACACCCTTGCCCCTTGCCAGACGACACACCTTGTCCCTTGTCCCTCTAGCATATGACTGTTTTTATACAAAGATTTTTTCCCACTCCGACAATAGTATTGGTTATACCACTCCTCAGGGAGTGTGATCTGACAAAATTACATTCATATTGATACTCATTTACAAAGCTTTTTGTCATTTATGCACCGTTTTTTTTTTTTTATTTAATTGATTTTTTTTTTTTATTAAGTTAGGCCAAAGATTGTTTTTCACCCTGACTGTGTCATCAATATGTTATAGTATCTAAAGTAGACCAGATGATTTTGAAAGCTTTATAGTTTGATGAATTACAGATGCAATTTGTTTTTATTTCAGGGCCTTCCTGTATTTGCAAGGATAGGTGCAGCAGATCGAACTGTCCATCCGTTCTTCACAAGGTTATAAATCTCATCTTTCAGTACTTTAATAATGGCACACTTTCATAATAATAATTATAAATTATATTTATATAGCGCCTAATACAGCGTTTCAAATCACTTTACCAAAGTAGGAAAGAGATAAAGGAAACCAAGGAAAAAGAGAAACTAGGAATCAAACAGAAATGTTTTAAGTTGTCTCTCGAAAATAGAGAAGGAGGGAGAGTCACAAACGTGAAATGGGAGTTCGCACTTTCATGAGGTATTCAGTTCATCATGTCACTACTTTAAACATTCCTGAATTGCAAACGTGTACACTTTTATTGCCCATGTATGTTATGCAATCTTAAAATCTCTGCAGGTATATGCACACAATTTGTCTTCTTGAGATATTGTATCTAGGATGTATTGGTTTTAGCTTCCTTTCTTCATTGAAATAGAACCGTCCAGGTTTTATATATACCAGTTTCATATTTTCTTGAAATATAATATTGCCTTTAGCAGCCCTGGTAATCAGGGATTGACTAGAAAAGGTGCTTTTACTCTCTATTTGCCCTGGATGATATTTATGTCCAAGTTTACCTCTATGCCTATACATTTGCAAAGAAGATTTAGCAGAGGAGGGTTGGATGGGAGGTGTGGGGGGAGGGGATAGGAAGAGAGCAAAATTTATCACTTAGAACTTGGTGATTTCTTTGCAAGATCAGAGCAGAGTGTAAAATGTCATTTGCATGTGATGTCATTGTCTTTGTGTATGTGTGTTTTATGTTTCAGGAGGATGTTTCGACTCCTGACAGAAGAAGGTGTGAACATCTCCTACAGTGAACTCAAGGACAAGGAGCATTGGTGGTGGGATACCTGGTAAGCCTCCCTAGCTGGGTTAAAAAGATATCACAGAGAATCATGCAGCTGCTAAAATGTTGTTAATTGTTGTAGTCTCATGATCTGTTTTGAATAGGTTACAAATTATACATAAATGATTCCTCTTATCCCATCACATGCAGATGCATTTTGATTTCTTTTTTGGTTAGGGGAGGGGGTGATAGAAGAAGATCCTACAAACAAAGTGAAGATAGAAATGATATGTCCCCCCCCCCCATCCTTGACCATATTAATGTACATGATTGACCTCTTGTGATCTAACTCATAAGTTAGGGAGGGGGTGAAAGCGAAAGAGCCTACAAACAAAATGAAGTGAGGATTGATAATTCAAGTTGCTGCACAATCTCTAACTGGGAAATATGTCACAAATCTTTTTCATTTTTTAGATGAGTGACCTCAATTTATGAGTATTTTTACAACACTACTGATAGTCCCACATGGGAAATACGTCAAAAATCTTTTCCAGTCTTTTCATTTTTGAGAAACGAGTGACTGAAGTCACGACTAGTTACAAAACTACCGATATTCTCACATGGTCCATATGAAATGATATTACACAGGATTTAATTGCTCATTGTATAATTCTCATTGGACATAATAGGCCTGCTTCCGTCAACTTGCTACTTCCTCAATGGCTACTTAATAATCATGGGATTGCTTGGATCATTTCAGGAATACCAACGATGGTGGAGTCATGAATGATCCAGAGGTGAGACGGTTCTTGGAGGAGTATACCATCTCAGAGTTACCTGATGGTTTACATTGCTCGGCTGACAGAGAGGACTGTACAGGAGACACCGCCAGCGTGTATACCAATGAACAAGATGACTATACCATGACGGTATACAACCCAGCATATGGGGGCTATGTGCAGGGTGTTAGAATTGTTCAACAAATCATCCCATTGAGGAAGAGTACCCTGCAGGTGAGCATGTGCTCGACTCTTCTCGAATCGAGTTTACGATCTTCTCTGCATTTATCAAATACCACCAGATTCCCCTGTTGGCCAAAAGCAGAGGAGATTGAATATCTACCCGAGTAAGTAATGCTAGCCATACTGAACGCTCCTCTGCACAAAGTCATGATTAAACACACAGGGTAATATTTTGGTGGTCAAGCCAAATTTGTCTTCACACACAGAAAATTAGTGTGGCCTTTAGAGCTCTTGTGTTTACAATCATATGGTGGCTGGTCAATTAATTAGGTGCGTTCAAGGATGAATCCTAATGACAGCACTTGGGGTAGTTTATGCCATCAAGTAACAAATTATTTATGCTGGATTGAATTTGAGGAGAACTGGTTTTCTAAAGGCAGGCTTGACCATCATGTCATGTCTTCAATGGTAATCCGGGTGCAATGCTACACTTACTAAATCTGCATGCAGTATTAATCAGGGTTAGAAAGATTGTAAGTAAGAATTAATTCCTATTGTATATAAGAATCCTGGACTTTGCATTCATATTCAGAGCATATCAGATGTTGCAGTGTTCAAAAAGTCTATTTCTGCAATAAAGCCGAAGAGTGATGAAATGAGAGCTATTCATGACATTTTTGTCAAACAGATAATCTTGACTCAAGGAACCATGTATGATGATGCCATCTGTACACATTCATGTCAAAGTTCAGGATGGGGTTAAAAATGAACAGTTAGTTATACAAGAACAAGCTTGGATCACATCTGTACACACTGGGTAGCATATCTAAGAACTATAAGGAAGAGGCTTCATTGTCAAGGGTTTCTTGAATTTGGTGTTCTTTTACCTATAATTACATTTTTGTAAGGTTGGGAGTCATGAATTTGTTTCTGTATTCATCAACAATGGATCATAATTATTATGATTAGGTGTAATTCTCAGAAGTCTTCAACTCTTTGCTCGTAGTGTGGGGTGGGGAGGGGGAGGATGGGGAATGTAATGAGAACTTCCTGTGCATGAAATTTCAGTTACAGATAGTGTGTAATTGTTTGGATGCTTTTCACCAGATGAACTTATGTAACTAGTGCAATATTCTCTGTTAACATTATTAGGTTTTATTTTTCGGTTTTTTTATCCACTCAAAATCTTAAAATTTTCTGGTAATTATAGACCTGTAATTTATAACAATGTCTGGTTTGACTGACGAGTTTTATTATCATTGACTTGTTTTTAGATGAAGCGTAACCAAGATGGTTTCCATCTAGTAACAAGTAATATTCTCACACTGAGTATAGACCTGCCAAACGAAGAAACAGTAACGGTGAGATTTTTAACATTATTTAGCTGTTTAATGGCATTACAGACGTTGCACGTATATGTAATTTGTGCTGAAAAATTAACTCACAAAGTGATTAGTTTTTGTGTGAAGAAAGTTGACTTCAATTTTCATATTTTCATATTTCATTTTTCATATTTTCAAGTATTGAATGAAGAAAGTTCATTAAAGCATGTGTTGGATGAGGTACAATAACAGATTTGAAATAATATGTAATGATCGAACGATCTTCTCACAAAATTTGAAATTTGGTCTCTCATGAGATTCTTCTTACGTATCATTCAAAGAATTTATGAAAAAAATTCAAAGGATTTATGGAAATCAATGGATTTTGTCAACAATGCATCGAGGCTGTTCAGCTGTGATGGGTTTTACAATTGGTATTGATGGAATAACTCAAAATGTCAATTCAAACAGTCAATCCTTCAGTGCTATGATGCAAACTCTCTTTAACATTATGAGTAAACCAACTAGCCTAAAACATATTAAATCTATTGAGGATTTAAAGAAAAGCTGAAAAAAATATTTATTTACTAGTATGAGCATTGTTTGCTTATTTCCAGGTTGATGGTTTCTCAGTTACTACATCTGAAGTGCCTACCTCCATATGTTCAGGTGGGTCAGTACAGTTTGCAGTGTAGTATATACAAAAGTGAATGTCAAAGGAGATTTTTTTTGAAAAGGTATTCTCGTGTAGAGATAATACAGTTTCCCTGGTGTTGTTGAGCTAAGCCTAAAGGTGTTAGAGTCACTGGTACTATCTATGTTGGGAAATATCTAGCAAATTCATTCGTAGTGCTTTCTTTAAGGAGAAAACGACTCAAATCAAGCATCACATCTGACACCATGTATAATGCATGTGCCAATAATGAAACATCATGCAAGAAACAGAGTATGCTCTATAAGCGTGTATTTACTGGTTCATTTCCTTAGATTGGAAATAGAGGTCAGCAATTACCACTTCTGACACCATGTATGATGCTTGTGAAATACTGAGAAGTCATACAAGAAACAGAGTAGGCTCTATAAGTGTGTGTTTACTGGTTCATTTCCTTAGATTGGAAATAGAGGTCAGCAATTACCACTTCTGACACCATGTATGATGCTTGTGAAAAAACTGAGAAGTCATACAAGAAACAGAGTAGGCTCTATAAGTGTGTATTTACTGGTTCATTTCCTTAGATTGGAAATAGAGGTCAGCAATTACCACTTCTGACACCATGTATGATGCTTGTGAAAAAACTGAGAAGTCATACAAGAAACAGAGTAAGCTCTATAAGTGTGTATTGACTGGTCCATGTCTAGATTGGACATAGAGGTCAGCAATTACCACTTCTGTCACCATGCATAATGCTTGTGCAAATACTAAGAAGTCATACAAGAAACAGACTAAGAAATCAGACTAAACACATAGTAAAATGTGTAAATGTGTGTTCACTGGTCAACATCTCCAGCTATACATATAGCTATTTGGGAGTGGCATTGATGGTGTCATTAGAACTAGCCAAAATGGAAGGACTTCATTCATGGTCCACATTCTGGACTACTCATGCGTAAGTGTTAAGATCCTCTCATTGGATCAACATTTTGACTCAAACCATCTGAAATTCAATTATTATGAAACCTTACAGAATCTGGCTTTTGGAAAATTTGCGATACATCCACAGTGGGAAGAATAATGACCATGTATGGTCCAGCTAGAAGGGTGGCAGAGAAACCGTTCCTCATCGTAACAGGTAAACTTGGGTGCATATGGCAGGGCCGGGGGGAGGGGGGGGGTGGCAGGGGGAATAGGATGGGATGCAGGTATAGCTTACAATCTTGTACAGTTATTAAATCATAGTTGGCCAGTAATTATTAAATCATATTATCTTGAAGAAGGAAAATTTTGGTACACCTTTTGCAAATGTTATAACATGTACGGTAAGTTAGATTAAAATTATATGTAAATTTAGGTAATAGGTCAGGCTTTTAAAGCATGTTATGTAACTATATGTATAATATTTTGTGTTGCAGGTAATAGGTAAGACCTTTTGAACCATGCATAATGTGTAGAGAAGAATACTGTGAATCCTGCAGACCCTGTTGATATGAGAAGTTACTCATAATTATGTCAATTCAGCAGGCACGTAGCCAAGGGGGGGGGGGGGGC
>JAIPMN010013428.1:0-10586 GCA_020650975.1 Apostichopus californicus | reverse complement strand
AGAAACGAAGAACATCGAATCAGTAGTCGATCACTTGCCAACAAATTAATTATTGTTAATCTCCTTTGATGTTATTTTAACAGCAGAGCCAATACATTATATGTGTACACTGGAACTTTCTATCTGATCTATGAATATTCATTGAGGTCTTAATTCTTGCACTTAATTATCCACACAATCGCTAGGAAATTTCCGTAGGAAATGTTCTTCTTCTTGAGGGATGTATACCAAGGACGTACGTATGCACTTATGTGTATGGAAATTCACTCTCTATTGGAAATATCCTTGAAGAACTGCTTTATTGGCTCCAATAATAGCACGCCATAGCGAGGAAAGTTTTGTGATTACGTAATCGACCTGCCACGGTCATAAATCGACTTAAGAAGCTATGCATATAGCTTCTTATCACTATTAGGCTCTTTGTGTAAACACTGTGTGTAAATATGTTCATGTCTACAGTGCAGTTAATCATAATCATACAATAAGAAATATGTGGCAGGCGTTGCAGACCAATTGGTAAAAAGAGGTCATTTTACGACCAAGGCAGGTCGATTACGTAATCTCAAGAAACTTTTCCATGATAGCGTGCTATAGCTGGGGTCTATACAGCAGACCTTTAAATATATACCTAATGTGATTGTTACTATAAATAATCACTTTATACATTTGGGTGAAAGGGGTGAGTGAAGAGGAGAGGGCACGAGGCAGGGGCATGGGAAGGGGCGGGGGCTTCTGTTCTACCCAGAACCCATGTATAACCTCAAATATACATCCATCCTTCTAAGCTACGGTCAAAAGCAAAGATGATAATAATTGGTTGTTTATATTGGATATCAGAATCATACAAACATGTGGAGCAGTGTCGTGTGCAAAGAGGGGCTGAATCCCCACCTCCGTCTTCAGTGGTGGGGGGTTCAATCAGGCGATTTTTATCTTCTGTAGGGGAAGGATTAGACCACTCTTTCGGGTGTACACCACCACCTCCTCTCAACCTCACTGCAAACATAAAAGAGTATTTTCAGCAAAAAAGCTAAAGATAGACCTAGGTTATAGTCTAACTATGACTTAGAATTAAACATTTGACGCCTAAACGGCCATTTTTTAGCCCCCGACCCCCCTACATGGAAGGGGGAGGGGGATTAAGAATTTTACCCCCACCTTTTAAATCCTGTGCACGTCACTGGTAAGACGTTGTCTGGATTTGCATTCAATATTTGTCCTTGATCGAGAAATAACTTCAAGAACGGCTGAAGGCACACAATTAATTCTGATGTTGTAGAGCGCCAGCCACCAATGCAATGTGTACATGTGTATATCAATACCCTTTATATCAGCAGTTACTCATTAATGGATTGTTACGACTAGGAAACACACCAACAGATCAGCTCAGCCGAAGAAACACAACTGCACAACAGATCAGATATTTATGGCTTAAAATAACAAAACAGATCAACTCAGTCAAAGAAACACATAAACAGATCAGGTCTTTACAGCTTAACATAACACAATAGATCAGCTCAGCCGAAGAAACACAACTGCATAAAAGAGTTATAAAAGGGTATAATTGAAAAACTTAGACAAAAATATATATCTGACTAGCACGCATATTTTCATTTGTTTTGTGGTTAAATTTATACTAACGACTTACATTAGAGTAATCGTTTAAGGAATATTCTGGTGGTGATTTGTTTCTTTTACAATTTTACATAAACATCTTATAACCTGAAGACGACATCCGGCAGCTTTATAAAGAAAAAATCGGAGATAAATTGTGTTGAATTTTTCTGAATCTATCTGGCAACAGTTATTGTATGATAATTCAAAAGAAACAAGTTTATATGGAGCTGGTGAAAGTGACCTTCATTAAAAATTATACATCTATACATATGTATATATGAACAATACGAAATGACGTCATCTATCGGAGAAGTTTAAATTGACTGACCTTTCTACTTTTTGTCTACTTTTTGTTTGAAAACCAGCAGAATTTCCCAACCCCACGCCCTTGTTTTTCCTTTTTGTAAAGAATTTAAGCTGTTAAGTTAAAACTTATATTTATTGAAGGGGATAAGAGCTTTTCCAAAAGAAAAATAAAAACACGGCAACTACAAGCAAACGGCCATCTTAAGTGCTGCTTAGTTGTCAAGATTGAGACCTGTGATCTTTTCAAGAAATATATCACCACTATATTACAACGTTGATTAATTTAATTATAGAACAACTAAATTGTTTCAACAAATACTCTAATAAACAAAGAAGTTCCCAATACGAGGCAGAAAAGGTGATTTATCGGTAATTTTCTGGTAAATTTACGACCACAAGAAGAACAATTAGTGAAGAACTGTAGATAGGCTCTAACCACGGCTTCAGTTAATCCTAGTAACGAAAAATCTCGTCAAAAATTAGGCAAAATTTATTTGTTTCTCTGAGAGAAATTAAAAAAAAAGCTTTTGATTTATTTACTTCCAAAAATCGCATTGATACAGTCGAAGTGTGCCAAAGGGGAAAAATTGTGATGTTTGAGAAAGGCTACAGCCATTTCACGGACAGCGATATTTTTCTTTCTTTCTTCACCAATTAAATATGGTAAACATATTAAAAATAGTGATAATTATATTTCTTTCGTTTGGGTAAGTCTATTAAGTTCGGTATTAATGACGTCATTCATGTATTGAACAACACAAGAGAAACGGATAATGGTATGTCTGCCAATGATAGATAATTAACATATATTGTCAAGGGAACCATGACGTGTACAATCTACGTCATCTTTCATTGTTTGATTTCCTCAACTTGATTTTTCTTTTGGCATTTCATCCAAATATCTCTCAAAATCCTTGAAAACGACGCACAACTGTAGAATGCATTGTAACGATTAATTGTTTAACTTGAATTAAGTTCGAAATTTTAGAACAAACATGAAAGAGACTTTGAGCGAGTCTAAATAACATTCATGTATAGCGACACTATAGTTACCGAGGTCAACATTATCTAGCTTTATATGTCGGGAAATGTTCTGGTCATTACATGCCATAATTGTGTAGCAGGGGACTTGAGTAAGTCTAAACAATTCACACATTAGTCATTAGTCTGGAACATGATTGTGTAGGATTTTTGTCAATGTGTTCTCTTCATCTTTCGCCATCCTACGAACAGAAGTAACAAAAACTTTGTTTTTATCTGACATTTTCATGCCTGAGCAATTAACATTTAACCTAATCATTGAAAAAAAACCCGGATGAATCTGGAAGGAATTTTAAAACGGTTGTATGGTTCAAGTTGACGGTGGTTGAACGCAACCTTTAAGCTTTATGCAGAAACCAATGAGTTTGTGTAGAGCACCTTCGGCGCTGTAACATATACCTCTGACTGAAACACACGAACGCGCACGAGCGTAAACGCAGATGTACACCCACGTGCATACGCAGATACGAATTACAATATATCTTGGTCGAACCACCGTATGGGGATGACACATTTGTACTTTATTGTATTGTTTTTTTCGATGCAGTTTTGATCTTCGTGTTGCAAAACTTTCACTCGGCACGGTATTCACCTGAAACCCTCAAATACATACTATATAACAGACTGGACTGATGGCGTGACCAAGCCGGTATAACTACATGTTTGAAGTTCACCGATTAACCTCAGGCTAAGTTTACCGGAATCCAGATATAAAGTTAAGTAAATTAAGATTTCTAAGTAAATAGAAACCGTTGAATGTGAAAGTATCTAATTTATTTTACAATTTGAAAGCAGTTTGGCGTGTTTGAAACAATTAGGGATTAGCGTTGCAGCTGTTGCCACCGAAGTACCTCACCTTTATTTATTATAATCATAATTACTGGAATCGTTTAATACTTCCCCGAGAAATATAAGACAAGAATTCTAAATTCGCATGGAAACTTCACAATCAAAATTACAGTTCGCTTTGAAATGTACGAATGTTAAATGATTTGATACCCAATAACACATCTATAGCTGGAATGACTTTGCGATAAAACTATTCGCTGTTTCTAATAAAACAAATTATTAACAGATAAGTCTCTTTCAAATGTCGTGTCCTAAATACGTAATGTAGAGCTTAACCGTTTCTTTACATTTCCCAGATTTTCCCCCTCCTCAACAATACCCCAGGGGTTTGAGTAATAATTTATGTAGCATTGTCTAATGAAATAATCCAATTAAATCAGAAGAATTTATACATATAGAGATATTACCCGAGGTACACATTAATCTTAATTTAAAGAGGGAATATTGAAAATAATCAACTCCAACAGTTAAAGACATTTTGATCAATTCTGGAAAATACATCTAATTAAGTTAATTATCTTTTCTTTTGTTTATATTAATCTTGAAGTAATCTAGTTCATGACTTGATGACTAGATGACCATTGGTATTTAGATCTTCAAACCATATAATGGTCTGTATCTCTCCAAAGCCTAGCTGATTCAGTTTGTAGATCGATTTGCAGTATTCAGGTTCTTCTGTTATGTTATATTATATATTCCAATGCGCCATTTGGCCTATTAAAATTAATTTTTGTAATTCTTATTGTTTTATTTGACCGTGATAGGTACGTCACAATTTGCCAACTTCCTTTTCTCAGTGTTAGAACTAAGTAATTAAGGACAATTCTCCCAGGATAGAACATGGACATGAAAACCAAACAACTTGATTTCACGCGCAACCCCAGTCCCCTCTCCTCAGTGTAATAACTACATGATCATTCATAACGACTGTACTGTCCACACATCAGTCCCGGAATTCTAAAATGAAGGAACCACAAGTCGAATTTGGGACCAAACATTTGGAAAATGGCTTTCTTTTTAAGAAAAGTCAGCCACGATAAAACTTGGGCACGAAACCCAAGCTACTTAACTGAGCCACTCTCAACCCCCCCCCCCCCTCCCTCCAGACCCACTTTCATCGAGATTGTGAATGTGTGATACTTTTTAAGAAAAGTCACCAAGGAAAGAACCTGGGCACGAAAACCCAAACTACCAAACGACTGATCCGCTCTCAACCCCAGTCCCCTTGCATCGAGACTGTGACTGTGTGATCATCGTCTGAGGTGAGTATCACGGTTCCCCTCGAAAGGGAACAGATACTACACATGATCTTAGCCAAAAAAGGCGGAGAAGGGACTGAATGTGTCATCATCGTCAGCCTAGCCGTGTGTATAGCGAGTCCCTTAGAAAGGGAACAAATCCTACACATCGTACTTTTTAAGGAAAAGTCGCCCAGGAGAGAACCTGGGCACGAAAACCAAACTACCAAACGACTGATCCGCTCTCAACCCCAGTCCCCTTGCATCGGAACTGTGACTGTGTGATCATCGTCGGGTGTGTAACACCATTACCCTCGAAAGGGAACAGATACTACACATGATCTTAGCCAAAAGGCCGTGAAGCGACATACGCATGGTTTTATAGCTAAACGTGGAATACAATGCATCAAGAGGGCTTATTGATACACACAGACTCTGTGTCCTTTTCGACTGTGAATAGATGAAAGAAAATAAAACAATAGGAAAAGTAAAAGAAAGGCATGACGTAGGGATAAATTAGTTCAAAAGAAACAACGTCACGTGGACAAAGAAATTTGAATTCCAGTTCTGAAATTTTCAAATATAAAGAAATATGTCTGTTCTGTAATCATGTGGAATCTACTTGTTCATTGTGCTGTAATTAGAGCACGCCACATGTAGCTCATGGAATTCACTGAATATTCATATCGAATTTCCTCATCGACAGCGGCAGTGACGTCAGTGAGAACAGGCATATGTAACAATACAGTCTCAATCAGAAGTGACGCGATTAAAGCGTGCACGTGATAAATACAATGGACCCGAATTCTTTTAATGAAACATCTGCATGCCGTAAGTCTGACTTTAACACGTACCGATTAGGTCATTCAAAACGTGTGTTGTTGTAGTAGTGTCAACAGCGACTCATGAGTCGCTGTATATGCATATACAGTGTGGTTTCCCTGCCTCGTATATAGCTATACACCGCAGACAGTGATTCGGGTAGTATATGGCGAATAAGTGGTATTATATATAGAACAACTTACAACGAGACTGTAACCGTATGATACTGATGATGTCACGTGGAAGTAAGTATTACTATAGTCCCTTGGGCAGGGGGATTTAGCTTGTGGGGGGGGGGGGCCAGAATAGTTTGGGGAAGTAAGTATTACTATAGTCTCTTGGGCAGGGCCGGATTTAGCTTGTGGGGGGCCCGGGCGAGAATAGTTTGGGGGGCTTTCACGATTAGGCCCACTATCTAAGCTAAGCGCCACGATAGGTTGGCGCGTAGCGTGCACGAACATTTTAGCAGAAAATGCTTCCCAGATCGCTGGAAATGGCACTTCCCAGGCCTTGCAAGTTGCATCTAAACATTTTCAATTTTGAAATCTCATTTGCGGGAATGAACAATGTGGGTAATATAAGATAGTATTGCAAAGATACTTAGAAGAGTCCGCGTTAACGTGTCTGCTATTTTAGCATATGCCTTGATTTGTGCAAACAATTAAAATTGCCATTCTCAATTGGCGTACAAAGGATTGCAATCTTTGGGGGAATGGGAGTTCCCTCGACTGATTCAAAACAAAATGTACCACACGAAACAAGCAAAACAGCAACAACAACAAAAAATTAATAAAAATGGCAACTTCCATTTATTGCTTGATTTTACCCCCGAAATATCATGTTGTGCCATAAAATGACCATTATAAACGAATGTATGAGACATTATTCCTTCGTTTCGTGGTTTTCGTGGTTCTAGATGCCAACAGGCAGGCGTTTTCACACAGGGGTCTCATCGAGAGTCAATGCAAAAATACTGCAGGAAAACAGAGAAAGTAACAATTCCCATGAATTATATTTAACCCGTTAAAAATAAATGTACCATAAAATGACCATCGTGAACGAATATAAGAAACTTTGTTCTTTCGTTCTCATGACATTTAATGACAATCGAAGTAGTTCTAATACCAGCAGTTGGTGTATTACGGCAGCGCCCTCATCATTTCAATGCAAAAGTACTACACTAAAGAAGGAAAACAGCAAAAATGACATAATATCGCTACATTGACCAACAGTGATGTTCAAGTTGGATGCGTATTAAAATAGTTTTACTAATTTATATCAATTAACAGGTTACTTATATTATCGAACTGCACACGCAGTTTTCACATCGCACGGCAAAACAACATGGAGGACAACCCGGTTGTTAGTCTAAGTGTCATTAATGACGTCACATCATCCATCACATCATGACGTCAGTCCTGCCAACTCGACGCGCAACGGATCCTGTAGTATAGCAGGAGGCTACACAACTGCACGTGGAATTGCCTTCACGCATGCGCTGCCACCGGTGACCCCTACCTCCAGCTTATACCAACCAGTGACTGTTTATGCAGTGTAAGTAAGGTAAGGATGCATTGATTAGCATTTATATTAATCTAGGCCTTACAACAACGGTATACCTTCACTTAGTTATGATAGTCATGATTAGCACAACAACACTTGATTGCGTGATTACCACATATTATATACTCATATATGAGACATTACTATTTAGTTACTTATAGGGGAAAACGTGTTAATTCATGGTAGTGGCGTAGCCGCGGGGAAGGGGGTAGGGAGCTAGAGGCCTAGGACCCACCAAATATTTGTCTCCCAACCCCCAACCGCCCCCAAAATCCTATATATTGTTAAATAGGTTCTACCTGCCCCACAAGGAAAGCATCGGGCCCCCTAAAAAGAAGGCAAGCTGTGCCAGTGAGTCATGATAGCGGAAGAATACCAATGTAGCATAATTTTAGGAGTGTAACGCAAGCAACAATTACAGTAAGCCTATCGTAGCACAACGTATACATGCGACTGTCTTTAACGTTGGTTACATGCCGCATTTTACTACGGTAAGGCGGGCAGGGCGGAGCGGGTTGGGGCAAGGCGGTCGACACATGACTTAGCAATGCGAAACAAAGCGAGGTAAGGCGAGGCAAAACAAAGCGAGATTAGGCAAAGCGATTTTGGAAAGGGGAGCCATATGATTTAAGAAACTTCCTAAACAATAACTTATAAATGTTAATCCGAGATCAATTAATCAATTCAAAGGTTGTGTTACTTTTTTTTTATAGTTGATCAAAGAATCGATAATTGTTCAAAAACAGACTGCACAATGCAACTATATGATATCAACTTTTTGCCAATATTTGGATTTAAACATACATTGTCATACTCTGAACAATAACTTTCATACCCAACTCTTACGTCAGAGACGATGAACATTTTCTTGAAGAGTGAAGTATTAAACACTTTATCGTGCTATTACTTATTAATCTGTACAAAGGTTCAATATATATCTATATTAATAATTCTTTTGTACATTTTTTAATAAGAAATAAATCTTTAAGACATTTACACTTACATTCGTCACGTTTTAGCCAGTAAAAGAACGAATAATTTATGTTCGTGTTAATTAAAAATCGTAGACAATAAACAATTTTTTAATTTAACAATAAATAATCTATTAGTACATGTGATTTTCTCTTCTGTTGTTATAACAATTAGTTAATGATTATACTTCTTTTGACATGTTTCAGTTATAAAATTATAAAATTCAGTTATAAAACAAAGATAAAGACTTCGAATAATCTCTTTTATATTTCCAAGAAGAAAATAATCATTTTCTTAGTCATTTTATAGTGCTACCGTTCCGACTTTATTAAATAGTTCTTAAAGGTCATAAGTAATACCCCAAAATATGCTAGAAATTCAGAAAATGGTCACCGAGTTTGAGATTTCAACAAGCATTGCTACTGCAAACATTAAAACACTTATCCTCATTGAGATATTTAAATGTCTAATTGGACATCCCCAAATGTCTGGGAATAAATTTTAAAAGTCACAATCTCCAGGAAAGAACATTTGGGAAGATTTTAGCAATTTTAGCAGGAGATAAATGAAGCATAAACTGGACAGGTTTGATATATAAATGAATCGCTCTATTACAATCCTTGGACAATTGTTGTTGTTGTATTGGACAAGAAAGGTTACGCCCAAGCTTGACCAGAGAAGAAGGACTGGTCAGGGGGATCCACCCTCTGGACCAGGGGTCAATTTGGGTGACGGGGAAATAAGGAGGGGGCCGGGGAAGCTAAGGGATATGAACAGCATAAACTGCAGCTTTAATTTCAGTGAATGCTTCCAAATAAAGTATAGACTACCATGTTTCAATATATATATTGTATATTCCACCTTGTTTCAATATATATTGTGTAGGTTATCATGTTTACATACATGGCATAGGTTAATATACCATATTTCTATTTTTTTAATAAAACAATATTTTCTTATGCCAAATTTCCAATGTATCTCGTTTTGAAGTTACGCGACGTCTTGAGGAATGAAACGTAACTGAATATGTAGAAGAGTCCACCTTGATACACGCTTCGAAAAACTGAAGTGATATATCGCCCTCTTTAAGTAACAAACGGCGCTCTTCTGATTTAAGATGATCGGATCGGATCAGAAGTGCAATCTGCTGCATTTCAGGAAACACACTAAGACGTTATGCTTCAACTATTGTATTGAACTAAGGACCTGAATGAAGGCCATACATACGAACCCTGTGGAAATATCATTACCAAACAACTGAAATGTACTGTTAATGAATACGCGGTGGTGATGGTGGGGGGGGGGGGGGGTTAGTTGTGATACAGGTATATGAAACACAGACGTGCACATAATTTTAAAGCTGTGAGTATATGGGGATGGGGGATTCTAAAATTTCCCCGGCTGACTTAATTAGGGACAAGATCCTCTATGGAAAGACCAGAGGCGCGTCCGGGGATTTATAAGTACTCTGTACAGTGACTCCCATGTAGAAGGCATACCACCTCCCCTCACCCCACCCCACCGAAAAATGGAAGTTTACATTCGTTTACATCTTGGGGCATATTTAAACTATAAGTATATGTCTAAGCACATGGTACAACCTCCTCCACCCCACCCCACCCGGGAACGGCGTCTTAGGGAGTCCTGGACCTGTGTTCTAATTTTGCTCCGACTGAATGAAAATTACCCCGACTTTTTTAACCTGGTTTTTCTACCTGTGACGACAGAAGGGGGAGGGGGCACCAGGGGCGTATCCAGGGGAATCAGAGATAAAAAGATCAAGGGAATTGCGGACCTATAGAGTTCCCCTTCGTTTGGACTGTAGAAGTCTGTTGACAAGCAAACTGGGAACCCAAAGAGTTAACGGTACTCTCACATCATTGATTTTGGCATATTTGGTATTTGGTTCTCTTAGAGTCTCACTAAAAGTAAAGCTAAAATCCCATTAGTGAGGCCCGGAGGAGGGTGCGATAATTATCACTAGCGTATCTATCCAAGTCACTGGTGTTTTCTGCATATATTTTTTGGGGGCACTTGGGCCATGGGGGGTGTTTGAACACCCAAAACATCCCCCTTGGCTACGCGCCTGATAACATAGGCATAATGAATGCTTTTATCTGCAAGATATTTAAAATCTTGTGTTCAGTGTTGTTTGCAAAAAAAGAGGTTTTGACTCGA
>JAIPMN010013424.1:8316-23930 GCA_020650975.1 Apostichopus californicus | reverse complement strand
TATATTATATGTGTGTGTGTGTGCTTTGTTCTTTTTTCAGGTGTCGGGACGGATGGCAAGGCAGGCTTTGTGATCAGTGTGTTTCATATCCTGGGTGTGTTCATGGGACCTGCTCGACCCCTTGGCAGTGCAATTGTGACCGTAAATGGGGAGGAATCCTTTGTGATCAAGGTAACGTACCACAGAAAAAAAAGAGATGTAATGTTTAACTTTCCACATCAATGATGCTCTAAACTGTTACTGAACTAGATAAAGGAGTAACTTTGTAATGGAATGTTTTCTTTCTTTATCCAAAAAGTGTTGTACATACTCAAAATTTCATCAAACCCAATGGAAGAGGTTATATTTCAGTTCAAAACTATTCCATCTAGGAAGTTACCATTTTCTCTATCATCCCATATCTTGTGATGCTTTCCTTACTTTTCTCCAACGAACCTACGGTTTTCTCAGTCACAGGTTGTTTCAAGGTCCTACGTTCACAAAACTGGCACCGCCAGCAAAGAGGTGTCACATAATTGGTTCCCCTCAACCAGAGGCTGGATAGAATAACTGCTGCTATTGCTGCATTTAAGAGTCACAGTTTGGAGTATTGTTGTGAACTTATGACCCCCTTCATTCTGTGCTCTTTCTTATCTTTTATACAATTTTTTTTTCCTGAATTAAATTCACACTCAGTTGTTTTTCCATCTATCCCTAGATGTCCATATCTTTATATAAATCAATAGGCTGTCTGTTTTGTAAGGTCAAGCAAATATTTCCATTGATATCACTTAGAACAGGTAGCAGTACTCATTATTTGTTTCCCTTGTGTTAATATTAAATAAGTTTTTCTTTAATTAATTTGGAGGGAAGCTTGATCGATGACAATAGGAAAAAACAGTCGTCATTGTTTCATCTAGTGATACTCTGACATTTCGCTCGTCGTCGATGTCTGCCGACTCACGACCTCCCCCAAATTAAACAAAATTGCCAACGTTTCTTATTTCAGATCTGGACAAGTGCGGCCGAACGGATCCTTGTATGCACGGAGCAGTCTGTATTAACAGTTCTCCGAATGACTACACCTGCCAGTGCCCTCAAGGATACGCCGGCAAGAATTGCGAGATCGGTGAGTCTGAATTACGTCAATTCGCTATCCTTGAACTTTCCGGATATCATTCTAAGGGATGCAAGGAGGCGAGCAATTTATTACCGTTCGAGTATATGGTCATTGCTTGCACCTTATGACCTTTTAAGAATGAACAATATAAAGCTCTGTAAAAATCTACCTGCCATACCTTGGAAATGTTTGAGGTACATTACATAGACTAACTCCTCTGACTTAGCTAGAAGAGCGTCTACCAACATTAGACCAAAAGATAAACCAATGAATACTATGCACAAATATGTCCCACACACTCTGCTTCAGTTTTCTGAATGAGGTTTATTGTTTTTATAAGTGGGTTAAATGCCCCTTATTTCAGCTCTTTCAAGTATTGATTTGGTTCATCAGACCCTGAATAAGTCCTGACTAACCAGAGTGTTGACAATGTCGGACAGCTGAAAAAGTTTTTTTTTTTCTCTTTTTGAATCGAAAACTATTTGCTCTTTATTGTCTGTCAATACATTGCTCACATTTCCACTTTTGGTTTTTTAGCCCAGAGGATCTGTGATTCCAATCCCTGTGCTCACGGTGGGCAGTGTCTGGAACTTACAGCTGGCTTTAAATGTCTCTGCTCTTCAGGATGGACAGGACCATTGTGTGAAGACAGTAAGTGTGACCTCTTAGTCTCTACATCTGATAAAAATGTTTGTGGTGAATAAATGGATTGTTTGTTGAATATTTCACAATAAGAAGAAGGTTCATGGATATCGAACTAAGTTAATGTTAATTTTTATTAAAGTAGGCCTATCTTTCCATGTCGATGCAAAGTAGCGAGTGTAAAACTTGTTATGTTACACTTATTAAAGTGTTGGCTAACTTTTAGATTGAAAAGTATTACAATATCACATTTTATGGGTTCTTAGCAACACCTTGAGATTTTGCTATATCAAAATATAAAGGAAGTTAACCATAAGGAGGGGGAAGGGGGGATGGGTGGTGGTTTACCTGTTGTCATATAACACAGCCAGCTTCTTTAATCTTGGTACACCTGTACAATAACATTTGGATTAGCTGATGTTAGATACTACATTGCCTAAACGGAGATAATTAACCGCTCTCAACCGGTGTGTGTTGGTATACAGTATTTAGTATTATGCAAAGCTCTGCCATATTTATGAGTGTTCAGTTTCATTCCGTTTTTGGTTGATTTGTTTCCCAAAATTCAGATTTGGATGACTGTGAGAGTGCTCCCTGCCAGCATGAAGGTACGTGTGTGGACCAAGTGGGTGGATTTGACTGTCTTTGTACCAAGCAGTGGCAAGGACCTACATGTCAGTTTGGTAGGTGATATATATATATATATATAGCTCTCTCACATATAGAAGACAACTTTTATGATGTACATGATTTGCGTGTGTGAATCTGTTTGCAATAGAGAGGGAGACACAAAACCCAACCAGTCATTACTTGTCTTTTGTGATAGAGATAACAGTCATAATTAACTTCCACCAAACAGCTAAGAAAAGTCTACTTTCCATTTGGGTGATATCATAAATTAATAATGTTCCTATCACACATAAGGCTGAAGACTTGATCAAGTCTAAAATATGACATCATCGAGCCACACGTGCTCCATGTTGTTATTAATTTACGACAATGATTATATTCTGTAACGGAATTGGATTTTTGTGAATACGATGGTAAAATACCGAAGCCGTTAACGAGACATAACGATGGCTTTGGTGTCAGTGTCATCGCTGTTAACAGTTTTGCTGTGAAAATATTAAAAGAAAAAAACAGGTGGTAAATGGTTTCAAATCCTATTGGTACTATAACGAGACAGATTTAAAAACAAAAATGACAACTCCCAGGCACACTTTTAAAATGAGGATCTCCCAAATGGGGCGCAATATTCCTTTTATATTTGCGGCGGGACTTGTTCTTCACAATATAAGCTAAAGATGATAGTTGGCTTGTGTCTCCTATAACTTAAGTTTTCTTTATACCAGTCATACGGAAATATTTTGTTCCAGTCAACATGTCATGTTCTTAGTACTGGTAATATGTTAGCAATTTTGACACAAAATGATGAAGTGATTAGTGAATAAATTTGATGAAATCTTCACACATTTGCTAACAAATAATAGTTACAGTTAGTTGCAAAATGACAATAGACCTGTCTTCATAACAGATCTCATCATATTAATATAAAATGTCAGTCTGTTCAACATTGAGCAATAAGTCAAAATCCAATGTTTCAATCCATGTAAAGTAACTGATACAATAAATATTTGAAAAATATTCAAAATGTTGATTATTTGTGGATCTATATCACTTCAGCATTTCTGTTTTAGCTAAAACATTGAAATACTTTATATTTTATACTCTCTGCTGATTCCTCATTTTTGCAACAAGATATGGTACATCGGTCATAAATAGAAGCGATCAAATCTCTGCGACATTTTGCCGACATAATTACGTGAACATTTAAACATCAGACAGCACCTTCCCTTTTACAAATGCAGCCTCCACTCTAGATCCTTCTTATAGCAATCTAATTGATGGTAATCGTAATTTGAGGAAAGTAGCCATTTTTATGCGTTCTCTAATCTGTACCAAACAAAAAGTAACATTTTGGTAAATGAAGGTAAAGTCCTCCCCTCAATTTCTTCTCATTTTTCCATACCTTTGAACTACAGAGCTTGTTCTTTGCTTGATACAGAATATTCACCCCACCCCACCCCTTTTACCCCAACCCCTCACCCAACCCCTTTTACCCTACCCCCTCACCCCACCCCCATTCACATGATTCTGGAAGCAGAAGAGAACCACCGTCTGATGCTTTAACTGCAACCGGAGTTCGTTCAGATAGTATGAAGCGCTCGTTTTTCATGTTCCAACTTAGCAGAGATACAATATTCTCCAGCTACAGTTTTGAGTCCTTTCAGACTTATTGTGCGTTAATAATGTGTTGGTGAATATTGCCTTAATGCCCGATACATAAATGCTTTGTTTGTGGTAATAATAGAATGAATTGAAACTGCATGAACAGAAATCGATTTTGTTAATGTTGTATACCAGAATAATATGTTATACAACAGGGTTTTTATCATCCCCTAAAATCCGTATAGAATTTCAATTTTGCTGCCTACCTGCAATAAAAGTATCCAGGGAATTATAGGCTATAGAGCTAAGCACCTTGAAACGACCACAGGGAGTCATTTAGTTTGTGAAATAACTAATTTTGGCAAACATTAACCGCGATGGGTAACCATAGCAACAGGTGTAGCATTGTCGTTTTCATTGATCCGTTCCACGAAGTAAATAAGGAGTGATATCCACCCTTTTCAAAATGAGATTGATTTGTCTGCGCGAGTTAATTATCTTAGCTTCTCCTAGCTGTCTCATACGGCAATCAGACAATAGGAAGAGCTTGTTGGTTAAAAAAAATTATGTACTGTGTGTGTTATGAATTCAAACTGTGGAAAGAATACTCTTAACAATATAGTGTGAAACTGTTGAAAGCTCCAAAGGCTAATTTTTAAAGGCATCAGCCAGAAGATATGGTGATAAAGATGTGTCTTTATAGTCTTTGATAGGATGCAAAGATCTGCTACATGACTCATTTTTAATTAGTTTCTTGGAAGTGTTTGTAATATTAATATTGTTTGAACAGTGAGCCAATAATCAATGTTTCACTCTACTGCTATTGGTAAATTGTCAGCTTTAGGCCTACAGTTAGGGCAATTTCTTGTGTTATGTTGTTATATTATGTTGTTACTTGCTTTTGCAGCAAAAGAAGAAAAATCAATTATTAATAATGGTTTAAAGTGCTATAAATCATTCTCACGAGACGTAATATAAAAAAAAAACAAGATTAATGTTTCTGTGATACATATTGCAGACTTTAAAATGTAAAATATTCCCATGCTTACTATAAACTATAATGGTCGCAGATCTATGTACCTAGATCATAAGCTTGAACATATATTTTAAATTTAAATTTTTTTTAAAATTTCAGTTTGTATCCAATGCTAATTGTCAAAGGTGATGAATCATTAGAATGTTTTTTGTGGGGGTTAATATGTGTAGTAACATGTAAAATTTCAAATACAAGTATATTTTTTATAGAATTTTAATAAGAAAAGAGGGAGTGGGGGGGGGGGGTGATTTGGTTGGGAGGGGGAGAAGAGATGTGAGGATAGGCAAGTAAAAGTCCTTATGCCTTGCTTTCTCATTTAATACAGACACTGTTGTCCAAATCATTTAACCTGACATGTTTTAAGTCTCCATATGTATTATATGATAATTCACAACACCGTCTAGGCAGTAAGCCACATTTGTTGGCATGTTTGATGTCTTTGATTTTACAAGGGTAAAATTCTCTTGGTAGTCAAACGTTTTTGCTTGGTGATCCCAATTTTTACATTCCTCATCTTAGCGACCTTCCACAAAGAAGATGCTTTTGTTGGAGGAAGGGGTGTTCTGGGAGGATGTATCCCTCTCCCCTTTGAGGAAATTGTTTATTATTAAGGAAGCTTAGTTTAAAAAATGGTTTAATATTTTGAAAATTTTGCAAACTTATGTTAGAGATGTTTCCCAATTTAAAAAAAAAATTATAATCAGCAATTTTTTTTCATTTTTCAGAATTTGTTGGTGAATCTTTCAATTTTTGTTGTATTGACCCTGAAAAGTGTCTGAAACCACCTCTGAATCATTCAGTACATAAAAGTGATTAGTTGTGTTAGAGTCCATTTGCTTCAGTGCCTCTCTAGGTTTGGATAACAGTTACTATAGTTTTACAGAAAATGTTGTATTGATTTTAAGAGTCTAACAGGGATATCAATCCTTTGACAAATTATGTGACCTTTGACCGAGTTGTGGAATGACCCTTTCCTTCTTCGGTTGACCACAGATGCAGATGAATGCATGGGACAGCCCTGCGTCCATGCATTCCGTTGCCGTAACTTGGTCGGAGATTACCTGTGTGACTGTCAGCCAGGATGGACGGGGAAAAACTGTGACCGCAGTGAGTCTTTATAGTCATCACATGCTTTGTGTATCTGTCCATTGTCTTTATTATCTTGAAGTGTTAGCTCAGTGGTTAACGCCGGTGCCTTCCAATCATAAGGTCCCCGGTTCGAGTCACTCCAAGATTAATGTATGTCGTCCAGTTACAGAGTTGTTGACAATTGACAATTCATAATCATGGACGTTAAATGTGAATCTAAGAGACTGACTTCGGTCAGCTTGCTGCTTTGATAAGCCAATGAGGCTTCTTCGCGAGTTCCTGCTTGCAGGAGGATCTAAAATACATACAAACATACATACATACATCTGATCCTGATACATGTAATGTACAAAGAAAGAGATGAGATATTTTATTCAGTTGACTGTTGCAACCTATTGGTGGTCGATTGGTAACCATAGCAACGATGGCAATGGAAATGCATGGTGTGGAAATTTGATGAGTACCAGGAGGTCCATCGTGGTCATATAGGACATAAAGTGGAAAATTTAAAATTTGCAGTTATCCCCAAAACTGTATCTTCTGTTGACTTCATATTTGAGATAGGTATATATATTGGTAGACCATATCACCATCGGATGCCATTTTGGTTTTGGCAATTATAAATATTCATTAGGGGTGGGGCCAAATAATATACTTTGTTTCTCTTGTTTTTCACAGTGTAGACTAATGTATATTCATGAGTGGGTGGGGCTTAATGTGAAAATACTGGAAGTTTGCCCATAGAATCCTGTAATGACATGATTCATATGTGGCATAAGTTGATTTGTGGTTGAGAATCTATAAGAAAGAATAGAATAACCCCAACACTGTTACTTGTTCTGGTTTTGATGATAATTGTCATATTTTGTTTTCTGTCTCTTTTCTTTTCATCTGATAGATGCAAATGACTGTGCTGGTCATTGTCTTAATGGTGCAACCTGCCTAGTAAGTTTAGTTTTTACTCTAAATTGTATGAGCTTTAAACTTTCATGGATGTCAGTGTTCTTAAATTGTCAGATTAGTTAGTATAAAACAACTGTTAGGAAATTGAAAAACTACTCCTAGTAAGTTACTGCAACGCACCCCGACCTCCTGCTTCCCCCACCCCCCCCCCCCACCTCTCTCCCCAGACTTCACAGTCCCAGCAAGAATTTACAAGGATATTTGCACAAGAGACTTTATAGCAGTAATAATAATAATATAAGAATTTGTAAAGCGCTTTTATCCAGTTAAAAAAAACTGCTCAGAAGCGCTGCAGGAGCAAAGTACCAACATGGACACAACAGTTATCAAACAAATGGATACGCATTCATGAATAAGAACGTCTTGAGTTTTTTTGGGAAAGTTGACACATGCTGGATTGTTTTCAGATGTAAGGGGAGACTGTTCCAGAGCTGTGGAGCTGATCTAACAAAGCAACATTCCCCATAAGTAAAGTAATGTCACAGACTCTAATCAGACATCCATTCCAAATTTGACTGGATGCTAATTGCAACAATCATTGCATTGGTAATTTATACTGCTGCTTGGAGAGACAAATGTGCAGATATTTCTTTCAATTTTTCTCCCTTTTCTTTGAAGGATTTGATCAATTCTTTCGTCTGCGTGTGTAAGCCAGGATTCATGGGCGTGGAATGCGAACTGAACATCAATGAATGTGAGAGTGAACCGTGCATGCACAAAGGCCAGTGCGTGGACAGAGTGGATGGCTACGAGTGTATCTGTCGTCAGGGGTTTACCGGGAATAATTGCCAGGTAAATAATTGTAAGATCTAAGGATGTAACAGCAAAGTAAACTCACCTTGAATTAGGACAAGTCCTTATTAGGAAATAAGTTTCATGCAGATGCTTCTGTACATAAGTTTTTTCATGTTTTCTCCTACAGTGTTTGAGAACCTTCTGCAACTGACAGTGGTATGAAAAATCACTAACAAGCCGTTCTGTGCTCAAATGTGTTTTCATTGTTACCGTTTTAAGTGGCTGTTTGGAGAGGGTGATTTTCAAAATAGAAATGTCTTGCACTTTATGTTCGATGAAAAATTTGGAATAAATTATTTTGTAAAGATTTCAACAATGAAAAGAAATTGTCCCACATTTTTCTGTTTCGAAAACTGCAACCAGCATGCACCACCTAACAAGAACAACAGGGGGAAATACATCCTCTGATAAATAAATAAGTATTGTATCTTAGATAATACAAAGAAATGATTATAATCAAAGTTTTTATAGCTTTTTTCTAGAAAGTCTGAAAGAAAAACTTGAGAAATCCAACTAAAATGAAATGTGTTTAACTCTTCAGTTGGACGATGATCTCTGTGACCCCAACCCGTGTCAGAATGGCGCATCCTGCTTCAACCTATACGGGGACTACTTCTGTGCCTGTCGAGAAGGATTTGATGACAGGAACTGCTCATCTGTAAAGACTACCTGCTCTAAACAACCATGTGAAGGTATGAGAGTAGTATCCCCTTTCATTTGTCTCTTTTGTTTTCTCTTTGTATTTGGGTTGGAGGGTAGGGGAGGATGGACAGGAAGCAGTTTGACCAAATACATGTGGTTTTATGAAGATGTCCTTTGTAGCCAGCAAGATTTAAAATTTATACTTTTTTTTTTATAGTGTTTTAGAAAATTTTTGAGTCTCTATGTCAAGAAAGATTAGTGAATGGATGGATGGTAGATCATACATGTAAGATGACAAAGCAACATTAGGTATGATTTAATGAACAAACGAATGAGTCAATGAATGAATAAATGAATGAATGAGGGAGTCAATGAATGAATGACTGAATTAATTAATGTATTAATGAGTTCAATGAATGAATGAGTGAGTCAATGAATGAATGAGTTAATGAGTGAATGAATGGATGAAAGAGTCAATGAATGAATGAAAAAGTCAATGAATGAACAAATGGATGGATGAATGGACAAAGGAATGAATGAATGAGGGAGTCAATGAGTGACTGAATTAATTAAATAATTAATTAATTACTTAGTCAATGAATTAATCAGTCAATGAATAAATGAAAGAGTCAATGAATGAACGAATGGATGGATGAATGGACAGTGAGTGAGTGAGTCAATGAATGAATGAATGAGTCAATGAATTAATGAAAGAGTCAATGAATAATCAAATGGATGGATGAATGGACAATGAGTGAGTGAGTCAATGAATGAATGAATGAATTAATGAGTCAATGAATGAATGAAAGAGTCAAGGAATGAATGAATGATTGAATGAATGAATGAATGAATGAATGGAAAAATACATAAACCTGCTAACATCCTTATCAACTTTGTTCAAGCATGTTGCATCCTTTTGTTGGATTTTAACCGTTTTGGTAACTCATCGAAAAACTACATTTTGTAAAAAAAAAGATACTTCCTTCTCTTTACCTTTTTAAATCCCACCCTCTTAGCTAATCAATAAGCCATTTGTTCTAGTATGATCGTACATACATTTTTATGTTTTTTATATTTTATATCTGTCTCTATCCTACAGTGCTGGACAGCTGTACCGTTAGGGTACCTCTCAATCATTCCCAGGGTGGATTTATCATCAAGCCCTCCTCTGTCTGTGGTCCTCACGGCAAATGTATCAGTCTGAACGAAGACGGCGATTTTAAATGCAGTTGTCATACCGGTTACGTGGGTGTCTATTGCCATGAAAGTGAGTGAAAAAGCCTTGTTCTGATCTCATAGCAATGTGTTGCAGTCACCTGGTTTCAGTTTTGGTACTATTTTCATTTCCTTTTCGATTAACAAATGTCCTTTTTCTAGTGGGGGGGGGGGGGAGGGGAGGTGAGGAAAATTTTGAGATCTCTATTGAATTATTATTTACTAAATATTGTTCATCTGAGTAAGAAAACGCTAGGAGTGTGTCTTTGTTAACTAAGTGAAATCTTATTTTTGGAAATATTTCATAGATATTACTGTCAGGATGTTGCAACCAAATGCAAGCAATGCCCTAGCAGTATATATCTTAATTGGATTTTGCTGTCATAAGAATGAACAATATTATCCTCCAAGTATGTAGGGAAAAAGTATTATTCTGAATAACTAATTGTTAAAGAACAAAGTTGTAGTATTGACGAGGCCGAGACATTTAACTGACAATTACAAAGTGCCTGATTTCACCTTACTTATACCGTAATGTGTAAGAGTGTAATATATTGAGTTATGATGTGTTCCAGAAAGATATATTTTGTTATCATCTTGTGCGTGTTTTAACATCTTTTCCTTTTTCTTTCAGATGTCAACGACTGTGCCAGCTCCCCTTGCTACAATGGAGGTACATGTGTGGATGGTCTCGCCTCCTTCCAGTGTGTTTGCACTCTCGGCTGGGAGGGTAAATACTGTCAGATAAGTGAGTTCTGCTGAGTCTAATTGTCTGGCAGGGGAAGGGAAGGGGTGGGAGAGCTTTGGGTGGAGGGGGGGAATAGAACCCTAATACTGCAACAGATATTATATTGAATTTGTACTATTATACCCCATTAGAATATTGTTAAATTTCAAAGCTCTGTAACCATATAAATTTATTCCTGTGTCAGACTTTATCTTACAATGCAAGCAAAACAAAACAAATCAAATTGCCTTTAATAAGAATACAGAGAATTATTATAATTCCCATCGTAAGATGTAATAGTAAGAAGCTTCAGGTGAAGTTTTTGAATTCTGAGGAATTGTGCCGCAGCCTAATTTTAAGAGAGGACGCTATTTTATCAAATACAAAGGTAAATGGAAGACCCTTTACATTTGTTTTCTTTCTCGATTGGAACTGCCCACTCTTTTGTTTTTACTCCCTGCAGTTTCCATAGAGGTTCTTTGTTTATTTTATTTCAGATTCTAATGAGTGTGTAAACAACCCGTGTAGGAATAGTGGCTCCTGTATCGATTTACATGCTGATTACCAATGCATTTGTAACGATGGTTTTAAGGGTAAATCTTGTCAATCCAGTGAGTACACACCGTTGGTTTGTTTCTATACAGCTGTTTTTGTCTCTCAAAGTTAACTCGCACTGTAAATTAGTTTACACAGTATTTTACGCAGTATTTTACGCAGTAGTTAACTTAGTCTTGTTTTATTCAAGTCATCTTATATCAAAGTTTTGAAAATCATGGAAGTTTATTACAATTTGAAACTTTTAGAAAATTTGGAGAACTGCCAGATTTTTTTTGGTGAGTTTTCTTTGAATTATTATTATTTTTAATTTAGCAGACCTTAAACATTCAAACTGTGACTTCAATCTTCTGTTTGGAAGCCTTCTATGTTTGGTTTCCCATTGCTTTATAGCTTGTTGCATTTGCTTTCTGCAAATTTGCTTTAAGCTTCTCTTTTCTACGATTATCTAATTAGGGGATTTCTACTGTAGCGACAACACTTGTGATAATTCAGGGACATGTCTGGAGTTTACTGATTCATTTGTTTGTGAGTGTGCAGACGGTTACTCTGGACCTACATGCAGAATCGGTAAGTATGCTCCTATGTAAAACACCTTGGTTTGTAAGTATGCTCTTGTTGCAAAAACACCTTGGTTTGATTGTAAGGATGCTCCTGTGTTAAACACCTTGGTTTGATTGTAAGTATGCTCTTGTGTAAAACACCTTGGTTTGTAAGTATGCTCTTGTTGTAAACACCTTGGTTTGATTGTAAGGATGCTCTTGTGTAAAACACCTTGGTTTGATTGTAAGTATACTCTTGTGTAAAACAGCTTGGTTTGATTGTAAGTATGCTCTAGTGTAAAACACCTTGGTTTGATTGTAAGTATGCCGTTGTGTAAAACACCTTGGTTTGATTGTAAGGATGCTCTTGTTGTAAAACACCTTGGTTTGATTGTAAGTATGCTCTTGTGTAAAACACCTTGGTTTGATTGTAAGTATGCTCCTGTGTAAAACACCTTGGTTTGATTGTAGGTTCCCTTATTCCAATCAATGGGCAAGGTGACTTTCGGTTATATCTGTATGTACCCACATCCTGCCTACGTACGTCCAAGTGTCGACAATTTGTTAATTCTTCAGTGAAACATTAGTAACCATGAATTTTATTGAAAATATGGGAAGAGAACACAACTTTGTTTACGAGAGAATTAGACGGTCAAGAGTCCAGTGTGACTGGTAATTAAAGAGATAAATACCTTTTCATAAATTTGAAAGTTCCCAGAAAGTTGTCGAATCAAGTAGTTGGAAAGGTTATACAGGCCCATGGTTAACGTGATAAATAGATTCTTTATCTGACAAGGTCACCTTTGCTACTTTAATAGACATGTGTCTATTTTGTGGCCTAGCTTTCTTCCAGGAAGTAAATTGTTTCCTGATCATAGTGACCATAGTTTGAACCACTCATTGAACACAGAGACAAGTTATGTGCAACATGGGGGTGCGAGGAGGATTGGGGATGCTGTTTAATGTGGGTTGAGTAGCAACAAGTATGACACTGACGTTATTGTAGCTACAGTTGTTTACAATATTACTACTTTAGTAACATCACGTAAACTCTATTTCAGTGAGACTGGAATATATTACTTGCATTGCCTTCTGTTCGTTATAATGTAAGAAAATATGACTTATATCTTGATCCTTAACCATTTTTTATGTTTATTTTTTTGCCAGAAACTGTTAACGTATGTGATCGCCATAACTGTGAAAATGGAGCCACCTGTGTTCCAAGTGGAGATAGTTATTTATGCATCTGTAAAGAAGGTTATGATGGGAAGTATTGTGCAAACAGTAAGTACATATATTTAACCATAGATTCTCATAGGCCTCTCAAGGCGTCTTTTATGACTTTTCAGGGTTGGGAAAGCACTTTTGATCTAATTTAGCATCAAGGTTATAAACCTCTAACAAAATCCAATATGTTCCATTGTAGTCAAGGTGATTAAATCTACAGTAGCCATTATTTGTTGCTGGTTGTTTGTTGACATATTTGCTCAAAAGGGTCTGTTGTAGTGAGAAACTTATTAAGTTTGATTTGCCATCATTTCTGTAAACCATACTCAATGTCAAAGATTGCTTCGAATGCTTCGACATTTTTTAACAATCGATGCTTCCACATATTTCTCAGATATCGATGACTGCCATCTGAATCCGTGCTACAATGGAGGCCATTGTGTGGACGGGCTTAACTGGTTCCAGTGTACCTGTCCGATGGGCTTTGCTGGTCCTGACTGTAGAATCAGTGAGTATCACCTGAGAAGAAAGAGAGGGGAGGGAGGGTTGAACAGAGCACAAAGAACCAAAAAAAATAAGGCCTTATCATTGCCATAATTAATCAAGTTGAAGTCACTACCGATGCTTTTGATATCATTACTATGCTTTTGATATCTTTACTATGCTTCTGATATCTTTACTATGCTTTGGATATCTTTACTATACGTTGGATATCTTTACTATGCTTTGGATATCTTTACTATGCTTTGGATATCTTAACTATGCTTTGGATATCTTAACTATACGTTGGATATCTTTACTATACGTTGGATATCTTTACTATGCTTTGGATATCTTTACTATGCTTTGGATATCTTTACTATACGTTGGATATCTTTACTATGCTTTGGATATCTTTACTATGCTTTGGATATCTTTACTATGCTTTGGATATCTTAACTATGCTTTGGATATCTTAACTATGCTTTGGATATCTTTACTATACGTTGGATATCTTTACTATGCTTTGGATATCTTTACTATGCTTTGGATATCTTTACTATGCTTTGGATATCTTTACTATACTTTTGATATCTTTACTATACTTTTGATATATTTACTATGCTTTTGATATATTTACTATGCGTTGGATATCTGCACTATGCTTTGGATATCTTTACTATGCTTTGGATATCTTTAATATGCTTTTTATATCTTTACTATGCTTTTTATATCTTTACTATGCTTTGGATATCTTTACTATGCTTCTGATATCTTTACTATGCTTTGGATATCTTACTACAATTTTCTACTGAAAATTCTATGTTTGATTTTCTTTCCCCCCTTTATTAATAACCTGTGAATTCTTTGTTGTTTTTTTTCTACAGACTTGAATGAATGTCTTTCTAATCCCTGTGCCTATGGCAGTACCTGTATAGATGGGATAGATTCTTACTCCTGCCTGTGCCCTCCTGGACGGTCAGGCTCGACCTGTTCCTTAGGTCAGTGATCTGTCCCTAGCTGACCATAACTTCATGATCAATGACTTCTATTAGTACATCAAGAGACACAGGTGTTCACATGCCTTGCCATTTCGAGGAAATTAATTTATAGTGTGAAACCTTATTATTACTACTAGTACAACACACTAGTGAATCTTTTTCAAAATGTCAAGACACACAGTTGTACACATGCCTTGCCATTTCAAGGAAATTAATTTATAGTGTGAAACCTGATTATTACCACTAGTTCAACACACTAGTGAATCTTTTCAAAATGTAAAAAATGACGAATGAAACAGTTTTGTAAGACTGTTGAATTTTGTCTTTGTTACATTATTTTCTTTCATGTGGTGATTTTTCTTCTTCTGGGAGTTGTTGTCACTTGTTTCATACTGAGTATCTTTATTCATGTCTCTCATTGCTATTGTATCAGGGTTCGCATTAGGACACGCCATTGTGGGATTCCCGCAATTTATCTATCGGTCCCGCAAATATCATTTATGTTTACTTGTTTTGTTATTTTGTTCGGAGCAGTGTTTGGTCATCAGATAGCACCTCCATCGTTTGGTTCCTCGTGTGAAGTGGATGGTGTGGTGATGACAGATGGCGCATCCTGGAATATGGATTGTAACAAGTGTCGATGCAACCGAGGAGTCACCACCTGTAGTAAGGTAATACCACAGGTGACAGTGTAGTTGGTTGAAGTTTTGTGAAAAATAGAAAATCATGAGGTAATCTGTGCAGATAATCCTATCTGTGAATCCTAAATGATCATTGATGGATACTGGCTTGTAAAATGACTTCTTGTCTTGGTTAGTGTTCAGAAAATTACAAACAGGCCCCCCTCCCCTTTATTTGTGCCAGCTTAATGGATGTAGAGTGGTGATCCTGGTAGTATCCTACCAATGAGAGTCTACCCCGCAGCAGCATCTGCATACTCCATCTCACAGAGTGTCTGGAAACAAGAAGTATAAATTAAACCACAGGCTTCCCTTAACACAGGCTTCCCTTAACCACAGGCTTCCTTTATTTGTGCCAGCTGAATGGATGTAGAGTGTTGATCCTGGTAGTATCCTACCAATGAGAGTCTACCCCCAGCATCTGATTACTTCATCTCACAGAGTGTCTTGAAAGAACTTCATTACAACCAGTATAAATCAAGCCACCGAAACACACCCGATTTCCAACTTCACACACAGAATAAAAAAATAAATAAACAAAAAATAAAAACAAGAACAGAGGTAGCTTAGTTTATTGAACATTGCATATTATAACTCCATTTAACCAAGTTAAGATTGTAAAGAGGCTCATCCTTTAAGGTGAGCTTTGACCTGGGAGTCTAATCCATCTGGGGTCAAATGGGGGGGGGGGT
>JAIPMN010013423.1:0-10230 GCA_020650975.1 Apostichopus californicus | reverse complement strand
ACCCACATATTGAGAACTACGCCTTCGTAGAACATCGATGACAAAATGTCAATGGTACAGACCGATGACAATAACAGAGCCTTGCAGTAACCACCATATATGGTTGCTGAGTGCTGACCTTCTCAAATGCCCTCAAACAGAGCTACTGAAGGAGGCAAACTAAAGGATGCTGACCATCCCAAGCCTAGTATCTGGTACCAACGGTCAGCATTGACCAAGGACCTACTGACACAAGCCTAGTATCTGGAACCATGGGTCAGCATTGACCAAGGACCTACTGACACAGGCCTAGTATCTGGTACCATGGGTCAGCAGTGACCGAGGACCTACGGGCACAAGCCTAGTATCTGGTACCATGGGTCAGCATTGACCGAGGATCTACGAACACAAGCTTAGTATCTGGTACCATGGGTCAGCATTGACCGAGGACCTACTGCCACAACAGACTCAACAGTTATGCAACAGGACTGTACAAATCAGGGAATAACTTAATAAAAGGTTTCAAATTTTGTATATCATTTTCGAAGGCTCTAAATTTTGTCTCTTACTACAAAGTGCTATGATTAAAGGTGCTATACATCTTTGCACTCCGCTGCTTCACTTCTTTGCTCATGCACAGCATACTACATATTAAACTACATTGAAAGATATGCGTCCATGATACACGACAGAAAGACGCACCGATCGACAGCCAACATGCTAGGATAGCTTCACTACACTATTGCTTCACTTCTGATATCAGAGAATATCACATGCAAGGATTGATACTAGATGAATTCTATATTAACCCGGCACTACATCACAGCAATTATCACACACAATAAAATATAAACTTGATACTTCAGAATGTTTGGGTTTATCTGATCATGTAGTATATCACACACAATGTGTACCAGTAATACTAGGGAATAGTTGTACCTGATATCACAGAATACTGCACACAATTGAAAGATGTACTAGAGAAACAAGAAATATATTATATTTATATATATATAAGCAATGCAGTTATTTACTCATTTCACATCAAACAATTCTCAAATGACAAAAAGACATTGGTGAAACTACAGAAAATTGCAGATCTAAAATTGATACGTCAGCCTCACAGAATATCAAAGACTAGTTTCAAAAGTAACAGATTTATCTCATATGAGATAGATCCGGTACAGTGCAGGAAATCAAACACTGCAGAATAATTTGCGATACCAGAAAACTGTACATGCATGTGTAATACAGTTTTGCCAGATTCTAGAGGGACTGTACAGCCATCTGACATCCCAGTAAATATCATATCATATGTAATAGATCCAGTACAGTGCAGGAAATCAAACACTGCAGAATAATTTGCGATACCAGAAAACTGTACATGCATGTACAATACAGTTTTGTTGGAAACTAGAGGGACGGTAAAACCATCTAACATCACAGCATATATCATATCATATGTCATGATGATTTTGGTGATAAAAGGGTAACTAAAGATATCACAGAATATCACATGTAAAAAAAGGTATTGTTGATAGCAGGAAAACTACACATCCATTCTGATATCACAGAATATCATATGTAATGAGGATATTGTTGATAGGAAACAACAGATCCATCTGATATCACAGAATATAATGTTATGAGGATACTGTTGATAGCAAGAAAACTACAGATCCATCTGATATCACAGAATATCATATGTAATGAAGATAATGTTGATAGGAAACTACACATCCATCTGATATCACAGAATACCATATGTAATGAGGATATTGTTGATAGGAAACAACAGATCCATCTGATATCACAGAATAAAATGTTATGAGGATATTGTTGATAGCAGGAAAACTACACATCCATCTGATATCACAGAATATCATATGTAATGAGGATATTGTTGATAGCAAGAAAACTACAGATACATCTGATATCACAGAATATCATATGTAATGAAGATATTGTTGATAGGAAACTACACATCCATCTGATATCACAGAATACCATATGTAATGAGGATATTGTTGATAGGAAACAACAGATCCATCTGATATCACAGAATAAAATGTTATGAGGATATTGTTGATAGCAAGAAAACTACACATCCATCTGATATCACAGAATATCATATGTAATGAGGATATTGTTGATAGTAAGGAAACTACATATCCATCTGATATCACAGAATATCATATGTAATGAGGATATTGTTGATAGGAAACTACAGATCCATATCTGATATCACAGAATATCATATGTAATGAGGATATTGTTGATAGCAAGAAAACTACACATCCATCTGATATCACAGAATATCATATGTAATGAGGATATTGTTGATAGGAAACTACAGATCCCTATCTGATATCACAGAATATCATATGTAATGAAGATATTGTTGATAGTAAGGAAACTACATATCCATCTGATATCACAGAATATCATATGTAATGAGGATATTGTTGATAGTAAGGAAACTACATATCTATCTGATATCACAGAATATCATATGTAATGAGCATATTGGTAATAGGAAACTACATATCCATCTGATATCACAGAATATCATATGTAATGAAGATATTGTTGATAGTAAGGAAACTAAATATCCATCTGATATCATAGAATATGATATATAATGAGGATATTGTTGATAGTAAGGAAACTACAGATCCATCTGATATCACAGAATATATTATGCAATAAAGTTTGTTCTGATTGGTGTTATTTAAGATGCATGGATCTAAGTTAAATGATTCCACTTTTTATCTACTGAAATTCATCTCTTAGACTGTTCGACCTACAATGTAAGTTTTTTATTGCAATCTTTGACTGTGCAACGAACGCTTAGAATCTCCTCGTCCCACTCCCCCCTCCTCTGCCCAAATAAAAAACACATTTTCCTCGCAGCTTAATGATTGATTTAGGTTGTAATTACCATAAATAAACAAAACTTGAGTGTTTCAAACAGTACTTGTAAAGCATAAAAAATACATAGGTTGTGTAATATGTCAAAAGAGACTTCTTAGAGTCATTCAAATGCCAAAAGCAACAACCAAGCAGGACATGCTCATGTCTATTTACACATATATTTGAAGTTAACTTTCATAACTGTTGGGGTTTGACTATACAACGAAAGCAATGATAAATCTGAGATTGCGAGAGAAGAAAATTAAACTACTTGAGCAATATATACCACAAAAATCAAGCTAAAGTGTGACAAATCAAGTTAAACATTTTGTTTAGCAAGTCGAGCATAATGCAAACGTGGCAATCTTCGAAACGCTAAACTGGTCGAAAAACAGAATCACTAAAGAATGTTTTGTTCTTCCTGTCAATGAAAATGCAGTACCATATTTCCATTTTATGTTTTAATATTTCAGGAAATTTTAATGAAGCAACAAAAGATATATTTGTGTAGTGTCAAAAGCAGGTGCTGTGCTGTAAGAGTGTAGTGTAAAACATAGCATAACAAAATGTGTTGCCAATTTAGGTATTTCACTGTTCTGTTGTAATTTAAGTTGAAGCTTTAAAATCTTTTTCTTTTTTTTCCTTTTTGTACATGCAATTCCTATCAAAAATAAATAATAAATCAACATTGTCGGTATTTGGTTAGGACAATGTGATTGCATACTCGGACTTGTGTGAAAGTGAGAGCAGATCTCTACCAGGTATTTACCCAAATGTGGATTTTGTTCCTCGAGAGATTTTAATATTTTTCATTTTTGAAAGAGTCTACGTTTCCTTACTAGGGGTCGCAACTTTCAAATCAACTTCCAGACTGGCTAGGTTATTTGGTAGAGTACCTGACTTAATATCGTCCTAAGATTTCTAAGTTTTTTATTTGCGCTTCAAATTTGTTTGTAATTTCCAAGTCACTTTTCTATGGTTGATCGACTTTATATACATAAAAGATGTTTACATTTTTACAGGCTTTAACCCAACTATCGTCTTTGGTTAACGTGACAGAGATCTTTGTGAAAACAGCTACGGAAAATGTTGCTCCTTTTTTTAATATTTTTATTTTAATATTTGCCATTTCTCCCTTTCGGATGAAAAAGTTATCGTCCAAACTTACGACAGAGATATTAATAAATAACAAAAAGACAAGACATATTCTTTGAGGCAAACTGGACAAAAGAAATATCTTTCAAAGGAATTCATTCAAGATAATGAACACAGATACTTCCAGAATTTTGCTCTACTGATGACCCGTTGGGTAGGTCTGGCAAGTCAAGGTTTTAAATTACTCTATATTGACACGTGGACGGGGTTCCAGGCAAGTTTCACTTTCAGCCCATGGGTCTGTTACTAGATTGTGCTTGTCGAAGAGCCTAAAGTCTTAGGTTCCCTTATCGACATTCACAAACTTAAAATGAACTTAGAAAACTAAACCAAAATGCTCCTTCTTTAAACTGAAAATCAGTCTTGTAGGTATGATGGTAAAAGTTTGGACAATACAGAGCAAATTTCAGTACAATTTTTTGATACAGTATTTCTGTTCTTTTTGTCCAGTCCTTGTCAAAGGATTCTTCGGAGACAATTAAACGTCGGTGCTAAACATTGAAGCAGGTAAAAACCCTGATGTGGCATAAATAGAAGTAGATAAATAGATGTGGAGAGCAACAACAAAATTGTAAGAGAATAAAATAAACATGAAACAATTTTTTCATCATTTATAAAAAAAATAAATAAAAAATAAAGATCTTAAAGTAGAATACCTTGCAGAGCCAACATAGTCTTTACTTCTCAAACAAAGTACATTTTATTATTTGTAACCAAGGTTTTTGGGATTTTCTTGGCAAACTAGAACAGGTGCAATGTCGACACTAACGTAGCAAAAGATATATGACTGTGTGAAATATTACCAATTAAATAACTATGATGGTATGAGCTGCATTTAACTCTAAAGGTTTTTTTATTTAAAAGATAAGAGTCTCAAGAAAGGTCATGATATTAAAAAGTTCTCGGAGAATATATGTGTTTTGTTTTCTTCTGATATTTACAACAGACCCACCCTGGAGGAACCACTACCTCCATCACTAATATCATGAAAGGTATTGGAGGGGAAGGGAGACTTGAATAATTCAATTCCTTGGCACCGATAAACAGGAATGAGACTTAAAAGAGTGTCTACAATGTTGTACAGTAATGATAGATAATGTACTTTATAACCAACCGACATCTGCATTGCTTTTGGATAAAAACAAAATATTGCTGTGCGACAGTTTTTCCATATATTTACATTTTACACACGAGAACATAAATATTAAATATATTGAAGAGAACCACAGGTAAAAATTTGGTGAGACTGTTTTAAATATGGTCACAACGACAGAGATTCTCAACTTAAGAATCTTACGAAGAAGAAACTAAAGGCCGGACCAGCCCTTCAAAACCTTCGCAACATCTGCAAGGTATGTTGGTCGTTAATTCATAAATATCCGTTCAAACATTCGTAACAAGTTTCCGAATCTTTTCACATCGCTTCTTGACATAACAAAAATAGATCCACTTAGAGAGCGCTGCTTTATTACATATATATATACACAAAGTGTTGTACTCACATCATCAATAATAAATATACTCTGCTATGTACAGGTTTAATACCCTGTTTTGTGCAATGGATTTGACAATTAAATAGAACTCCATACATATATATTTAGCCTTTATGATGACGACTTCATGATGATCTGATGAACCTGTGACCCGACCTCTGACCTCTGACCAATCAGCGAGCTTTTCTCCTGATACCTTCCTCTTCCTCGGCCAAATCTTCGATATCCACAGCCCAAGGACTCTTGATACGACCATACTGTTCAAAGAAATGAGACATTTTCACTTTGTTTACGATTTTGTTTTTTTTGTTTTTTTAAATTAAAAGCACAAATTTGTTAAGATAATCACAGATGAATGTAAAAACTGAATCTTAAAAGAAGTCACTGATGAAATTGAAATAAACATTCAACCAGTCAGAGACTTTGGTCAGCTTGCGGCTTTGATAAGCCAACGATGGCTTCTTCGCAAGTTCCTGCTTGCAGGAGGATCTAAAATACATACATACATGTGTACACTGTACTCCTCCTATCCATGAATCTGGTGAAGACACGATACGTACGATACAACGATGGCAAAGATGCAGATGACCACCCACCGATCAAACGCTGCCTCTCTCCAGGGTTCAAGATAAAACAGAAGGAATTGGAATACCACTTACCTGGATATCATTCAACGTCTTCAGCAACCTGGAGGCTAATGGAGCCCCATCCTTCATGGTTGGTATCTCATACATTTCTCCTTTGAACAGAATTTGACCCACTGGACAGACTACACATGCGGTCCCAGCTCCAAAGACTTCTTTGACCTAAATAAAGATCAAAATAGATCGATAATTTCAAATTATTCAATGTGCAGGGTACCATGTATTTACACTACAGGGATCGTATACCCGCAGGCAACCACAAAACGAAAATAGAGACATCAACAACCATGCTAGAAGACAATTCAGTATACCCCCCTCCCAGTAAGGGCAGTAGACGTACCCTGTTTTCCTTGAGACCCTCCAGTAACTCCCGCATCGTAAAAGATCTCTCTGTCACCTTAAATTCACCCTGGAAAGAAAGGAAAAGCAGTAATGCAAATAAAAATGAAGCAATATAGTTTAAGGGTCAGGGAAGCCTTACAGAACCTCACTTGAAACCTTATGTATCCATGTGACACTTGAAACCATATGTATGTATCTGACACTTGAAACCATATGTATGTATCTGACACTTGAAACTGTATGTATATATATGACACTTGAAACCATATGTTTATGTGTGACACTTGAAACCATATATATCTGTGTGACACTTGAAACCACATGTATCTGTGTGACACTTGACACCATATGTATCCATGTGACACTTGAAACCATATGTATGTATCTGACACTTGAAACTGTATGTATATATGTGACACTTGAAACCATATATTTATGTGTGACACTTGAAACCATATGTATCTGTGTGACACTTGAAACCATATGTATCCATGTGACACTTGAAACCATATGTAGCCATGTGACACTTGAAACCATATGTATCTATGTGAAACTTGAAATCTAAAGTATCTATGTGACAATCTGAGTTACAATGTAGAATAAGAAGCAATCAACCATAGCATCTGGAAGATTGCAACATGTGAGTCCTGCTTAAAGTAAGATGAGGTTTATATCCATGCTTTGCCATCCATGCCATCCAATTTGCCATCCATGTCATTTGCCATCCAATCCATGCTTTTGCTACCTGTAAACTGTATGGCCTCCCGACGTGAAGTTTTGATAACATAGAGGCCATTCTGCATCCCCCACATGCAGCTGCTAAGCCTTGTAAAGGAACTGTGGTTTGTTTCAGTATTAAAAAAAATCGAAATCACTGTTTAAACAGGGAGGAGCCTGGGGTAAAAAAAAAACATGGAACTTTGCAAAAATTGCGGTATAGGCTCCAGTTTATGTATGTTACAGTGTGTTAGGATAATCTGTGTGAAGAACAACTCCTCTACACAGCTAAGCAACTTCTTGCTCCCTTTGGCAGATATCCTGGTTTAAGAGTTGTGTCTGGGAGCTCCCATTTCGTAAATCTGTGATGTCATAGTGCTCCCCTAGGATCTGAAACGTATTTACTTTCTCTTTGAATTTCTGTTCATATTATTCTTGGCTGAATGTTAAGGGTGATGACACTGAAACCAATCTGGTCAATAAATTGTGAAAAGAGCATTTTGAAGCAATGAGGCTTAGCAATCGGGTGGTTCCGGGTTTGATACCCGGCCTGGTCATAGTAAGGTGGGTTTTTCATCCAAGAGCAATCTACAATTTTCCCAACTGAAATGACTTTCTAAGTTGAAAAGGTTCCGAATTTGAGTTAAAATGTTGAATTGGAAGCCACCCGACGTGTAAGTTGTAATCCATAAGCCCTTGCGGGCTTCTCACATTTGTGGTCGCTTCAGCATCGTAAAAGTTACTGCTGGTTATTATCATTATTATTATTATGATAGCTTGGAAACTTTTCATTCAGCATGTGCTTAACCCATTTTCATTACAGAAAGCAAATATTGTAGTAAATGAAGCAGCACAAGTAGCTTGATGTCATATTAATAATTGATCAAGTCTTCAGGCTTGATATCTCCCAAATGGAAAATGATATTTCTTAGCTGGTTTGGGAAGTTGCTTGTTACTGGTATCTCTATCACTCTGAATTTGTGTCTCCTTTCAATACAGACATAAACCCTAATTAAAGATACAAATAAAACTAGAGTTCATAAGCATAAAAAAAAAATCATTTACCCATTCTCTGACTAGTTCCAGGATGCTTATCCTGGTCACACCTGGCAAGATTGTTCCATCCAAATCAGGTGTCACAAGTTCCATTTCTGCAAAACAGACAAAAAAGGGAGAAAGCGTTATGTGAATGGTTAGGAAATTACAGAGGGGAGATGGCCATACACACACACAAACAATTACCAGACGCACGTGCGAGGTAAATACGGTATGAATGCATAAGGTTGTATGAGGTTGGTACGTCGCTCGTTAATTCCCAAACCAGGTAAGGTTTGGGGGAATTTCATATGAGACAATGTTCAAAGCTTCAAAACTGCTACATATAATATGAACATTTAAATTATTCCGTGTAAACAGATGCGTGGATGCTGGATTTTAGATCCTGTTAACAGATTATCCAGACAATACGTGGGTTGACTAGACACTAGATGTAATAAATTATGCCATACCACTCTCTCTCTCTCCATTCTTTGGTTTTTTATAAATCTCCACCCACTTTTCTGAATTGTCAGATCTTTGTGCCACAAGTTTTTTTTTTTTTTTCTTTGTAACACCTACCTCCCTGCTTGTTCTCCCAGAACATGAAACAATTCATCGTCCCTGCCTCCGTGACTTTATAATCATCGCCGTAGAGCCAGAGAATCTGTTGGCAACCTTTCTTCTGAGCTTCCATTTGAGGGACAATCCCTGGAGCATAATTACTGCAAAGAATCGAGTGTTCAATGATTAGTTTTCACTTACCATATCATCCAAATTGCCCCCCAATGTAAGACTACAATTGCAAGTAAAATACATGAGGGCAGGGGCATCAATCATGGAGGGGAGTGGGTTCACATCCCACCTCACCCCACCCCACTTTCTACCATCCCCCTCCACTTTCTGCAGGGTGGGGGACACAATATCAAATGCCCCCCTTTTTTTTACTCTACACGCCAACCGATGGTGATGCTCCACTAAGTGTCATGTTGGTCTCTTTTGGGAAATGGCCTACCCACTAAAAATGTCCTCAAAAGGTCCTGATATATACGAACGTCAAAAGCATGACTATATGTAACATTTGGACGATACATAACGTTTCTCGAAGTTCCTTAAACGGCCCCCTAGAGATTCTACCCAGGCTACGGCCCCGAAGTATATTTATTTTAGGTTTCAAGGTTCCGATAAAGTGAAGGTGCCGGGATACGCAATAGTGCTGTTTTTAAATGTACTTATGATACCATGTATGCATGTTGTAGACATCTGTATAACGAGATGATTTTATTCTTGTGTCCAACGTTTAAGAATGTGCTAGTTTTTGGTTTTAAGTTTCCATTGTATTAATCATGATAGAGGCCCTAATTTACACCCCGGATGTTAAATAGATTATAACTCTTTCTTAATTTAAGTCTAATCACTTGTCAGATGTGAAATATATTTATGACTGACATATATCAATTCTGGGACCAAACAGAAGCAAACTTGAAGATTTCTAAATGTAAGTCTGCCCCTGGGCCTCCCCCCACCCGGGCTTTGCCCCTGGACCCCATCAGGGCCCTAAGGCGAGCCTCTGCACCCCACCCGATAAAGGATTTGAGCCAAGGCGCTCGCTCCCATTCATCCTGCGGGTAAGTTTAAAGCCCCCCCCCCCCCAATTCTATTATACTGAATGTAATTAATCATGCTAACCCAAAAATGGAAGAACCCGCCAAATCTAATAATACCTTTTACATGAGCTGAAATTCGGTTGATCCCATTCATACTGAGGGTACGAAATCATGCTAACCCAAGAAAGCTCTCGCTATAAATTTTTATCCCATATTTCATACCATACACCATACCATAGATACTCCAAAACTTACTGGTTTGGATATTTACGAGTGACGAGCTTACCTGTCTCCCCACAACCTTAGCACACTCATTCTACCGCGCCTAGAATGTCCTGGTAACCT
>JAIPMN010013422.1:0-11566 GCA_020650975.1 Apostichopus californicus | reverse complement strand
CGTAACATTTAGCCCCCCCCCCCCCCACCACCCTATCCTCCCAATTAAGTTGGCTAATGGCTGGATAAAAACATTGTTCCGGTATCATATACTACCGCGGTTAGTAGTGTGTCCGTGGAGCTTGAACTTCTTTCGCGGATTGCAGAACACTTGCACCTGCGCCTCCCCTTGTGCTGATATTTAGGTAGCCTGAAGTCACGTAATAAAGAATGCACTGACCTCTTACTCGATCACGTGTAGAAGTTCCATTTTCAGGATAAACTTCTACCCGGCTGGTTTGCAAAAGAGATTATTTTGCTGATGTTTCCCGTTGAATATATGAATAATGTTACATATCAATATATACGACTCTTGGCTGCTGGTTTCGACGCGAAGTAATACTTAAGATACATTTTAAGTGCAGACACCAAACATGCTTCATTTGAGAAATTCCAGTTTCTTCCCAATATATGCCGACGTGCTTTCTTTGCTGAAGGTCTAACGATAGGCCTAATTGTGAAGCACTGTCAGCGATTTATAATTATGCGAGAACCTCTTTTAAACATTTCAGAATTCCAGCGCACATTTCCCGCGTCTATAATTAAGGACCTTAGTTAAAGGGGACCTCATTAAAACGGCACGAGACTTTACCACGGGGGTGTCATGAAAGGGAAGTAAAGGGTGGTTGGAAATACAAAATATCGTGACAGCTAAGTTGATTGGGAGGGAGCCAGTTGATAGCCTATACTAATTTCGATGTTTCTATATACGACGTCGACATCTCTACTTTGTTCCTTAAAGGAATAACGAAGGCAGGGATCAAAGATAATTTATATTATTCAGTAACCTCAAAATTGTCTAATATTCGATGTTTATATTTAACCGCTTCCTGTCTGACTGAACACACTAGCTTTGAAAATTGTTTCCTAATTGCCTCACCACAATACACAGTAAGCCGCCATTGATAACTTAATATACCTGAAATCCCCGTTGTTCTTCCCTGGCGTCAACAATATGGAATTTCAGGCGTATTACGTAATCAATGGCGGCTTACTGTGCATTGATCGTGAGGCCTTAGGAGCCAATTTCAAAGCGAGCGTATTCGGTCAAACAGTGGTTAACAACAAGTGGTTAACAACTCAAATATTAGAGAGATTTTAGGTTATTGAAAATGAATTGTCCTTTATCCCTGCCTTCGTTATTCCTTTCAAGGTATCGCTTCCTTCCTCTCTCATGACACGAAACAGCTGACGGCAACAGGCAGAATTCGATAACAGAGTCATTACAGGTAACAGCACAATAAGAATAGGGTATCCGTCAGCCGCCGGAAAGTTTACCATTATCTGGAAAATAGTCCTCGTTAAAGCAGCATTTTGCGTCCTTTTCTATGATTTTTCTCAACCTCACTGACTCAACTATGCCATAACGACATACATAACTAGCTTATCTATATAAATTTTACTTCAAATGGTGGCATAAAAGTCGAAAAATTTGTAACTTTCAACTTTGTTTTTCTCCAAGATATTTTCCGTTAGGATCCCAATAAACCTCGCCCATAATATGAATATTTAAACACTACGAACGTCATTGACCAATACGTAATATAACACCATGCTTGATTTGTGTATACAGTCTATATGGCAGTTGTACCAGGGAGTTGCATAACAACTCCCTGGTTGTACCAACGCAAAGTCTTGAATCTATTTTTAGCAACGGCTCATAACTAAACCTGCATCTCTGATTGGTTGAATTCAAACTAGTAGGTTTGGGGGATCTGTATGCGTTTAGTTTTGTATGTGGAATTTGTCGTGGACACTCTTCTCATTATCTGCAAATATCCTTAATTACTCGCCAATTAACGTTGTTGGCAGGGAAAAAACTTGGCTAATATCTTAGTTTGCTGTTTTTGTAATTGATATATGTAAAAAACTCGATGGAAAATTCAAAAAAGTAGAAAACGGCGACCAAACGCAAAATGCTGCTTTAAGATGGACCTACTGAAGTGACTCTTTTGGCATGTTTACAGTCACCATCATCATTCACTTTGATGTTTGGATGTTGAAATAAACTAATTCTCGAAAAACCGGGAGGACTGAATTAGCTGGTATAATTCAAGGCATTTAATAAATTCCTGATGGGCGAAGCAGGATTCCGCAGCGAGAACATGGTAGATAGGGTTGATGAGTATACTACGCTAAAGTCGACCTCTTCCAGCTCAAAATCTAAAGTCATAGTAGATGTTACATATAAGCACAACCGCAGCCATCGTAAAGTGGGTAAGACATGTCAGATGAAATTTCCTAACTATATACTCTAGTTGCCATGGAAACTGACGAATTTAGTGTGTAAATCAATGGAGCAATTAATTGTGGTGTGCATTCCTACAAAGTCGTGCTAACCTGCGAATAGTAGGGGGTACTTGCTGTTTTACAATTAATATGGAAGAGTGTAACATTGATATCGAGGGCGGTATTTAAATATAAAGGCCTTCATTTTGGACGGTGCATTACGAAATGCGCCCACCTGTGATCATCTATAAGATTTGCAATTAACCTCCAAATTATTATTTTCGGTTCCCCGAAAAGGGAAAACTATGGAGTCACTCTAACCGACCCTGCAAAATTGTGAAGTGGACAGCGGATGACAAATAACTATATAAAGTGTATCGCAGCTAAGTCGGTAATTACTTTTACGGTTAGATTCGTCCAACACGTCAACATACAGAGACGTTGTCCTTAAAGGCATTGAAGACTCGCCCCAAACCGCCTGCTGCCATCTGAAAAAGTTAACTTTCTGTTGCTTGCAATGACGTTTTGTTCATGTCGCTACAAAATGCAGACAGTAATGAAACGTGATACCTTGTTATCTTTAGCTGGAACTGAGATGTCCATCGCTGTATCGTTTATACACTGTGCTGTGGGTATTGATCGCAGATGTATGTATTGACTGTACGCTAGTGTCTAATTACCGACGGTAGCAAGCTGTGTGTTTATTATCTGGGATCGATGGTGGTGTCTAACACTTCTGTTACACCTCATTCGAAACTAGGTAAGATTACCGGCATGAGACTTTCTTGAGTCTTCACACCCTTTAAAGCCAAAGTCAATCAATTAGGCCACGCATCAGGGGTCTACGCATGCTACGTTCTTCACTACCGCCTTTCGGGAAACATTTGATACTGTAGTTTTGATTTTCTGCGATTATTCGCACGGTCTTATGTAACCAACACATGTGGCGTCTTTTGTACTATCTCAGGTCTCTATGTGGGAAAAATTTGGTTTAATAATCATTTTTTGTTTATTCAGTGGTTCAACAAAGTTGAATAAGAAAAGCAACCTCCTTTCTTTTAAGTTTTTGCAGATTTTGAAAACATTGATATAGTGAATGTTCCTTTCTTATCCTTTTAGGAAATTAAGTCATGTGGGAGAAAGAAATGAAAGGGGTGGGGTTGGGGGGGGGGGGAAGACTGCAGGGGTGTCACTTTGTGTACCATACGACACTTAAATTCTCTTCTCACTCCTGTTCTGTCCAATAACATTCACAAAGGCTACTTTCAGGGTTTTATTTTCAAGAGAATTAAAAGCTACTTAGTTCAAATGTAGGCTAGGTCACAATGTTTTTTAAAGATGTTCCTTCTTCAAAAGTAACACTAGTCCTAAAGTGTAAAACTTTACATCAACAAAATACACACAAACATCAAAAATGGTTTCTGGCGAAAAGATACACAAATTATTATATATTTTGTTTTTAACAATGAATAAACACAAGAAATATTAAGAAAATTGATATTGTATATGCATGCTTACAAAATGACAAAAGTACACCAAATTATACAGATACTGGATAATGATGAGCAGTACTATTGGAGCAGGGTACAACGGAGCACATCGGTACAAGTGTGAGTGGGGGGGGGGTGGGGTGGGGGAGGGTTCAGTGACTCTTACCCTCTACTGAAATGGTCAAGTTGCCTTTTCTAGGGTATGATTACGATTCCATTAAGACCCCTACAAAATATCGAAGCTTGCATTGTTTTGGGTGGCATGATGGTCACATAAAACTTGTGAGGGGTGCATGGTATTTGGTAATCCTTGACTGAGGGAACCATATCTGTAGCTACAACTTTTTCAGATGATAACAGTGTCGAAAAATGAAAATTGTTGGGACTAAACCAGGCGATTCCAGATTTCATCAGTACAAATTACACATGTTGACAAACCACATCATTTCATGATGGTTTTTTTTATTCCTGAACGATCACCCGAAATTGAAATTACAGCAACTAGTTACGTTGTAATCAGGCTACCATTTAATATGAAAAATAGCTACATGGATTCTCTGTGCACCGCAACAGTATTAACTTCTGCATTTCAGATACCGATTAAAAATAGTCATCATCATCATCACAAAATACACACATTTATGATGTTCATATACATCTTTATTCAATGGATAGTTTTTACAAAACACATTATCTCTTGAAAAAAATTGTATCTTTTTGAAGTTTTCAGGAGGGACATTTGGTTACAGTAGCTAAAAAAGCTGTGTTAGATGTTTTGAACATTCTTTTGCAATCTAATACACAAGGTATTCTTTTCTATTAAAATGCTCGATCATGAATGTCACTGTTGGCTGACGAAGCTCATTTATAAATCAATTTGGTCTTTGGAATTAATGATTTAAACATATGAGTCCTTACAGTAGACAAGTCTACTAATTACAGTATCGCAGCTCTTGTTAAAGTAAACAGAGTTCACAAAACTACAGCAGTAGGATATAGGTAACAAAAGGCGCACAGTAATGCCAATTGTCAATTTCCTCAGTGAATCAATAAATCTACTCTCACCACCAAACAAAATAGATGATAACATTAAACTTTCCTGAAATTTCAATCAAACTCCGTCCAGAGGAAAAAACAAAGACACAGGTCGATTAAAGTTCGATTTTTTTAGTTTTTTATTTTTGTTTTTTTGGATGTCAATTGCAAAGGCTGCTGACCAGTTGTCGAATGACACAAACTATTCAAATGTCACGTGTAGACCAAGAAATTGACACACTATTTCTGGTGATTGAAATGATGAATAGAACTTCAAAATTCAAAACACCAGTAAATCAATACTTGACAAAATGAGTGAAAATAGGTGATATTCAGGCAGACGAGAATGTTAGCCGATAACGTGACCTCTTTCATCGCTGTTAGAATACCATGATTCAGTGTGGCAATTTAGTAATATGTACTTTCTGCCAAAATGAAGCTGCTACACAACCAGACAAATTACCCATGTCATCAATCAAGAACGGTAAACAATTCACTTCCAGAGAATGAAATACTTTTAGGCGAAGAAGAAAAAAACCTAACTTAATATGCCAACTGAGCTTGATGCAGCAGCTAGTTTTTTTATGTGAATTTGATAACATAACAATGACATAGCTCTATTGATTGGTTTGTAAACTCTTGATACGAGTAGCATGTTATTCGGTAAAGAATGGATTACATCAATAAAACGAACATACTCATCTTGATTGCTTAGTTTGACCACAAACTTGACACCTCGACACAGGAGCAACTTTTAAGAAAACTTTGATTACACGAGGAAGACGTAACCACATTTAAGTTGTTGGGTTATCACTGGTTCTGTTGTGACGTGAAGTCGATCAAACTAAAAAAACATTACATAAAAGTGGTCATATCATTATTAATATATAGAAACACTTGGTTAACTCGATTCTGATTGGTCAATTGCCTGAATGCAACAGACAGACAGGATTCCGATTGGTCAATTGCCTGAATGCAACAGACAGACAGGATTCTGATTGGTCAATTGCCTGAAGGCAACAGACAGACAGATACTCTATGTATGAGTATGTATGTATGTATGTGTATCTATACACCAAAGCCTTGTACTGATACATTTATTAGTAAGTATCAAAGCAATATCAAAAATTGTTCAAGTTTGGGAACTGACCACCAACTGACCACCAACACTGACCAGGGTCTATTCTGAACCTGCTGTTTTTGTCTGTTCTCCTTACATTTCTTCCTTCAGATTTATCTGGATCAGTAAAGATGAAGAAGTCATGTCAACATTATATCCAGATAAAAAGTGGATACCAGACTGCTCCTTATTTGGTCTTTTATATTTATTTAAAAAGGTGCAACAAATTCACAGCTCTGTAAAGGATTTCAAATAACAGTCCACTAGCAATACTCTCAAGGGTCTGCCCTGGTGCTTCCTCTCAGAGTTGCAGCTATCAAACTTGGAATACAAGGCTTTTCGTTTTGGCAACATTTTCGGGTGTATGCATTAGTTTTCCCAATATTTCTAACCGGTATTAAAGCACCACATATCTATGATTGGGTATACTGCATTCTCTTTGGTTATGTCATGAAAATCGCTATTTGGCTTCCCAAATGAATCCAAAATCAAATAGTTGTTTTAAAGCATGTCAAAACAATGAAAATTTCTTAAAGATATATATTCTTGTTACTGACAGCAATGTGGCAGTGTGCAAAAAAAAAATCTATTTAGTACCATTTTTGTACTTTTCTTATCACTGGTAGAACTATTAAAACACTATTTAAACCCAAAAAGCCACCCTTCTTAAAAAGATCAATTTCTAACGGAGTGAATCGCGGCTAATTAATTAATGCAAATGAGTGACAAAGAAAAAATGTTCATAAAACAAGTCATCTCATTAACAAGCAAAATTCATAAGATTTTGTACCAACAACCTTTGAACGATCGGGGAATGTCGAAAGGACAGATTCCTGCATCAACTGAGTAATCTAATACAATCAAAAGCATGCACTGTTAAAAAGTAATAAATGACAAATATATGTCTAAAGTTTGATGATGGTGATAAAAACACAGATCAATGCTGCCATCATGTCTGATGAAAAGCAGAAGATGAAGAAGGAAAAAACAAAATGTCCGATACAGATTCATGCAAAGGATTTTTGAAACATTTTTTCAAAATAATTACAGAGAAAAAAAATACAAATGTCAACACGAGCAAGAAATGAACGTCTGTCCAGCGAATTTCTTCGTAGCGTGGTTTAGGAAATGTCACAACTTTTAACCTGTAAACATAGATAGCTCATGCAAACTTCCTGGACTCAATCCTCATTTACTGATGTGACGATATTTTCTCCCTCTAATTACAGTTTTATTTATGCCTGGTTTCCTTTTTCTACTACTGCGTTTCTGTCTTGACTTCAACGTAGGTTGTCAACTACATTTTTATAAAAACAGATTTATCATATGTATCTGCTTACGTTTACTTTCATTTCACTGACATTTTATGCTTTTAAACTATTTATCCTTCCATCTTTGGAAACCAAGGAAGGAAATGTGAACTACTTTTCAATTTTTTATAACATTGGAACTGTCACAGACCGCTGAGCCATTATTCACTGGGTCAGCCGATAGCTTGTCTCACCTCTGCAACAAATGTCCCCCTCTATGTTTGGTCCTTCAGGCTGTTTCCTCCCGGGGAGGGGGAGGGGGAGGGGGGGAGAACTAGTAAACTAATAACAGGAAACTATTTAATTGCAGGCCAAACTCTACTACATGAAAAACAACAAAATCTCACACAAGCTTGAAATAACATTCTGAATTCTAGAATCAATTCATGTACAAAAAATTGTTTGTAGAAGGATGCAAAAGTGATGTATAATATTTACATAAATTTTGTTGAAGCAACCAAATAGCGGACACCTGAACTATTTTCATTCAAAATTTAACTCTTTTTGTTGTTGTTGTTGTTTATTGTTTTGTTTGCTTACTAAATATATAATATATTACAACACACATATCAATCAGAAAAATTGATTACACAAAGAAGCCTTGACAAAACCATTTGCCCCTCATGGAGATAATAAATTAGGGGCCCATGCAGATGAACATGTAAATCTTACAACTTTAGGTAAACCCTCCATTGATATTAACAAAGAGGATAAAGTAAAAATTGATATTGTGTTTCAAACGTCAAGATGCCAAATATATTGCAAACTGCCAGATAGTCATCAAATGATATAGCCAGAGATATATATATATATATATATATATACAATAACTAAAGCCAGTCATGAAACAACCGGCCTTGATTGATTCCGGGACGTTTTCCAAAAGTTACTTCGAAAAAGGTATACAAGCGACCTTGTCGGTTGAGTACATCTTGTTAACATCAGACATTTTTCTTTTTAACTCTCATGAAAGAGAATGCGTCCTTCAAAACTCTTGAAGTATGGCTTTGATGGCAACGACTATACCAGGCAGGGCATACGACAGTGGTGCATGCAAGACCGTAATCGGACACGTTTTTGGGGTTATTTTAGTCCACATGGACGACTACACTTGTTATTGTCCCTATATAATTGCAATCAATCTTATAAAGACTGACGGTAATGCTTTCATCGGGATCAGAAGCCACTTCCATACCGGACAAAAGTCTATGACAAATACAGCTGGATAATGTGAAAATAGGTGCCTATTTAAACCGTGACCCTTATATATCTACCGTTTGTGATTTAACCATTTAAGCAACGATTGGAGCCTGCAATCTGGTATAAACTGGGCTTTTTTATTTCTTGTTGACGAAGCCGTTCAGGAGGTCGATTGGTAACGGGAAGATGATGGTGGAGTTCTTCTCGGCTGAGATCATGTTCAGAGTCTGCAGGTATCTGAGCTGTAACGCAGACGGCGATTGGGAGATCACATCGGCAGCTTCCTTCAGAGCCCTGGAGGCATTCTGTTCACCCTCTGCAGCAATGACCTATCAGCAGAAAATTATAAAAATGTTTGGTTAATCCCATCCACCCGCAAGATCAGTAATTAATGCACGGTATATGGACTTTATTCGCAGTAAAGTTATCACATTTTGGACATTTTGTGTTTTATTGTTCACCGATTGGAGGTTCAGTCAGTCAAATCCATCACAAAGAATCATGACACTGATCTATGTTAGAAAAGAGACTTATACAAGACTGAAACAACATTTTTTCCAACTTTGTGCACCAAACTTATAATAATAATCATAATATTATGTGCTATTTATAAAGCGCTTTCCAATAAAATCTCAGTGCTGTACAGAATTAAATACCTAAAAGATATCAAACAATATAAAAAATTGCACACAGGTAACTAAAAATAGCAACACAAAGAATAAAAAGGAATAATAAAACATAAGAGCAAATATTTACATTACATTACAAGTATAAAAGTGTTCATATTAAACATTTAAAATATGAGTTTTCAAATCCCTTTTAAAATGGTTAAGATTAGTTAAAGAACGGATATTTCCTGGACTGTTCCAAATCTTGGGGGCAGCTGCTGTGAAACTTGGTTCATATTATATACTAACGCATTGCTGGTCATGTGACCGAAACTAACCTTTGCCCTAGCCTCACGAGCAGCTTCTGCTTCTGCAGCCATGGCACGTTGCAGTTGCATTGGAAGTCGGACATCTTTGCTGTGGGGAGCAGAGAAGAAGAAGAAGAAGATAAATTGTTGAACGATGCATCTTATCTTTCCATGTCTTACAAAGAACAGATGCGATTCCAAGTTTGACATAGGCCAACTAAGAAACGGCATATAATACATACATACCGTATAAAGCACGGCAAAAGAAAACTGCCTTGGCCGGGGATCGAACCCAGGAGCCAAAATACGTCACGCTCTTCAGTTACAGAGCACGAACCACTGTTTGCTACAAGGAATCTCACTGCTTCTAAAAAATGTCCTTTTCAATTGATGGCACTGAAACATGGATTATCAGCCATATATATAGGGGAAAAAAGGGGGGGTGGGCCTAACATGAAAACAAAGCATATGGCCACGTTTATGAGAGTGATATGAAAAATGCTGACATAATGCTGTTCATCTGTCGAGGGACGGACATCAAATGTCGCCTCGACAACCGGGAGACAATTTCTGAATAAAGCACACAAACTTCATCACACCTATCAGTACCACTAGGAGATGTACTTGCAGTGAAAAGTCACAAAATGTTGTCTGTTTCTTTTCACCAGCAGAAGATATGACTTGTTGATGAGTATATCTCACCAACAAGCAGGAGAGGTGTTCCAGAACTAGCTTTTATTCTGGGACCGATGTGTACAGGAGATGTGTTAGGGCAATGGGAAGTGAAATTTTGGTTCCAACTGCAGAAAGTAGTGTATAATTGGATGCTCTGCAACCACTGTAGGGAACCAACAAATTCACTATAATACACTAAATATGGTTTTCTTTTAATCCACAGAGAAAAATGAGTAGATAGAATGGAAATTCCTGTTTGATCAGGCATGGAGTTTTTACTATATGAGCGTTAAAGGGGGGGGGGGCAGGGGGAGGTGGGAGGAATTAACCGTGATGAAGACATCCTATGGATGTAGATACTGTATTTGTAATATGAACAAGCACAGTGTGGATGTATGTACAGCAATGAGGACAGGCCGACATGCTTTATAATTATAACTGACTAGCCAACTAGTGAGTAAAATTCAGTCTTTAAATCAAACATGATAAGATCCTACATGATTATAGCAGGTATGATGCAATGCATACAATGCAATGCACACTGTATGTCAGACGTTAAAAGACAGAGTTCATTTGAGAGAGTAGTGGCAGAGGGATAGATTGATTTGATTATCATGAGTTCTCTGCGATTACGACCCTTTGACTAAGGAGCAGGGTTATAGCCATGGGGGTTGGACATCCCTCATGCCCCCCCCCCCCCACGCACTCTCTAGGGCCTTGCTTCTTAGTAAAGTAAGCCTTAGATTCGGTGAAGGAGTTCTCAATGTATGATAACGTGCCAGTCGTCTGATCACGAGTTACACACTGCATGTGAACGCAGCCCGGGTCAGATCCTTGAGGGACTGCAGATATAACCTCTGGTGTTTTTTTCTTCTTTTTTTATGACCAGCATGTTGGCCCATGTGAACGCACTGTAGGATACTTGACAACTTTGACAAATAGCAGTTCTACCACTCTGTCCAAATTGTTGCAGCTTTTACCAAAGTTCATGAGGTCTCAGAACCTCAAAATCAGAGGGATATCAACTTATGAAATATGATGGTTATGCAGCACAAACAATGTGAAATATTACATTTTTGAAGATAAAAATATTCATGAGTTTGAAATGGTTTGCGTATGTAACGACATACCGACTTATGAGATTAATATCTTCGTTGAAAGACAAGTAACCGTGAAGTTATCATGAAGAGGTTAATGAACAACCAGAGATTAACTGAATATCTCACCTTGAAACCTTGGATAAAGAAAAGTGATGAATCTAGACGGCATAAATTGATCATTTTCAAACACACGAAGAGGCATTTCAAACCTTCACGTGCACAGACCCTTAGACTTTCCGATAAAGGACATAAACAGGCAGGTTGCTAGTGGCATTAATACCAGGGAATAGCCAAGTTGCAGTATAGGTTACCAAGATCTAAAAGCAGTATCTGACTCTAGAGGGTAAACAGATTAAGTGTAAAGTCTCTGTTGACAATCTTGACAGAAGTGGTAAAGTCAACAACAGAGATTGCTTGACAAAGCCATTTCACCATGAGTGTGTTTGTGTGTGT
>JAIPMN010013415.1:0-11896 GCA_020650975.1 Apostichopus californicus | reverse complement strand
CATAATATTTATGCCAACATGTACCCGCTGTTAACCAAAATTGTATTCCAAGTTTGGATATGATCTGATTTAAGGTTGTGGAATTATTTGCAAGTTTAAATTATTGGCATCTCCCAAAAAATTGGGCCCAACAAAATTTGGCGCTCAAATGGTTCCACAAATATTGGGCTTCACAAATTCAGGCCCAAATAATGTGTCCCAAAATGCATGTGGGTTGGTTATAAAAGTTGGGCCCTGTCAGCGTAAAAATGTGCCTGGAATTTTTTGGGACTTAGATTGCCTACATGAACCAGCTATTAACCAACAACTGTATACCAAGTCTGGCTACAATCTGAATTCAGGTTGCGGAGTTATTTTAAGGTAAAACTCCTTAAGTTTGATCCAATAATCTCATTAAAATTCATAAGGTCAACGCCAAAACAAGAGGGCACACCTTCTTACTAAAAAACATCTACATAAAGCAAGTATGAAAAGTATCCATTACTCCGTTGGAAATGTACATCCAATATTTCTTTTTCAAAATGAGGATTCAATAAAATATGAATATACTACAGTCATTTGGGTATTAATATCTTCAAATCCCCGAAAGCAAAGTTGTAACCCTATACAATCCAAAGTCATATCAAAGAAAATAACATTTGCTATCAGTGTGCTGTAACTATAACGTCACACCTGTTTGCTTCAATTTCACTCAGTGGCGGAGCTAGGGGTACTGGTCAGGGGGGTCGAGCATGGTCTGTAGGGGCGCTTTCGACACTATCTAAGCGGAGCGCCACCACGAGTTGGCGCGGAGCGTACATAATTTTTTTGAGTAAAGATACTCCCTAGATCGCCGGAAATTACCCTTTCCATGCCTTGCTAATTTGAATAAAAAAAAAACCAGGATAAATAGGTGTCATCGCCAACAAAATGTGACAAATGTCAATAGGTAGATGAGAGCGCAATAAAAAAAGTCAATTATCGCAAATAAGTAAAAAGTGGTAACAAGCTGAAAAGGGCGCCAGCAGTCCATTTGAGTCCGTCAGGGGGGGGGGGGATCCGCCCCCTGACTATATGGACGCTCCGCCACTGAACTGAGTTCACTTATATTACAAATTGTGACAATTTCCGCTATCGATATCTCAAAAATGCAATGTAGGAATTGGATGCTTATTATATGATTAGTCAAATAAATTTCCACTGAGCTATCCTTTTAAGATTTGTCACGTCATCCTATTGTCTTCATGTTAAGAACGATAAAACATTGGAACAGAAAGAAATGAAGAAATGCTGGCTTAGAACAAACATATCACAGATATTAATTAATATCACCTCTAAGTTCTCGTACATCGATTTTAATAACACAATGGTATTGTAGATAACCAATGAATGCCATTTAGTCTTAACATTGACAAAGTTAATGTGACTCTACTCCTGTGGGATTTAAGATATTACGTAACCGATACGTCACAGTTTAATTCAAAATTAGTAAAGGTAGGAACGAAGAAAACCACAGAAAAGTTGAATCACGCAATCCTAGTTACTGAGTGTATGTGGATACAGTATGTACAGATTTTATCCAAAGCATTCCAAACATGTCTGCTTAAAATTAGTTTAGAAGTATTAACAGAATTAGGGGTTTATTAATGTTCTAAGTAGTAAAGTGCTTGTCGGGGAATGGGGTGGGGGTGGGGATCGAAGATAGGGGTCTGGAGTTGGGATGAATCATATCATTACACACAAATGGACCAATAAAGAAAGTTATACCCTGCACTTGAGGAGTGCATGGAGGCTGAGAACAGGTCACCAGCAATACTTGACCAGGGACACACGAGTAAGTGAAACCTCTTTCTTCAGTTACGCAAGTAACAAAGACTTTGTTACATACTCGGGGGAAAAGAAAATTAAAAAAATAATGCACTTTACCGTTTAATTCCCATTGTAAAAGAAGCGCGCTGGTGGTGGTGACTACTATATAAAATTACTTGCTCACCAATGTAGACGGTACGTCATTTAACCCCTCCTACACTACCCCCCCCCCCCCCGCTCATCCACATACACACAAAGAATAAGATAGGGATGTATAGTCTCATGTACTGATGACGTAGTGGTTGATGGATGACGTCATTAGAACCTTGATTGGTTCTTAGTAATTTGATGTTGGCTTGAAGAGCAAACACATTTAGAGTTAGAAGAGAAAGTAAATGTGAACAGTAATGTAGGTAATAAAACGTAGGGAATGACTTGTTGTACACTTTACAATACTAAGTAGCCTGTATGGTAATGTAATGTATCGAATCTTTGATTGGAGTTCTTTGTAGTATTTGGAGTTATCAACAGTTTAGAAAGTTAACCTAATCTCTTGATAGGATGGAGTAGGAATCTACTAAACACCCCACCCCCTTCTCCGAATATAAAGAAAACCTAGCAATAAATTTAAATTATGTACGCTACCTGTGGTTAACCCCGTCTGAAAGGTGGGTAATATCGTGCACGAGATTCTCATAGTTACTCATTCTTAATAACAAGTACTTCGCTGTCATCTTTTTGTTTTAAATTTCATTGAGCTAAATTCAAAAGACATAATTAGTCAATTTGTTAATTGTTTCTTCAACTTGATGAACAATGACGTCATCATCTTATTTTTTAAGTAGTTGGCGAAAATGAGGGCGCTGTCTCTCAATATAAGATAGATCGTGGACAGTGAAGCATATACATCAGAGTCAGAAATGGTCAAAGGATAACATGTATCTCCCCATCGCCTACCCCTCTAGTCCCCGAACGACAGCAACGTGACTACCAACACTTAAAAGGTTACATTTGTACACTTTAGCGCACAAAACTAAGTTGTTTAACATGAAGCATATTAAAGGATGACTTTAAGCTCAACATTAATGTTGTTATGTTGTAGACCACTGGCATTCAGTCTAGGTTGTTTTTTAACATTTTGAGACAAGTTACTTTAAACAGCTGAGTGCATCAGAAAGGTAACTGGACTATATAATATAATACGGAGACAGTTATGTCAGTTCATCAAATGCAACACAAAACACAATGGGATAAGAAGACTTCTATGGCCTCAAATAACATGTTAACATCGAAGTACAAATTCTACACGGACAAATGTTGTTGAAATCATCTAACTATGCTGTGGTTTAAGAACGAAGTTACAAAACTTGATTTTGTTGAGTTATTCAATGTATAAATCACATTATTAACATGAATATTAAGGGGCTGACGTCATCATCAATTTAGCATTAAAGGAGTTTTCCAGACATTTATCTTACCAAACCAGAAAAGCTGAAGAAACATTAATAACAATCCTTTTTTTTTTGTACTATAACATTTAAAGACTGAAATTCCGAATAAAGTAATCCATTAAAACAAAATGTAAATTGAACAGTAATCTTTCAAATTTTACTTATTTCTTGGATATGTATTTATAAATATTATTTTACAACTTAATCTCTCTACAAGATCCATTCACAGTTGATGTAAAAGTTACAGTCTTCATAAGTCACCATGCCGTTGTCTTGAGAATATAGGCATTTGATGACGTCACAATCATACTAGACTAGTTGCATGTGTAATATACTGGTGTTCTATCTGGTGCTGTTTTTAGTTTTTGGAAGATATTAACAGTTTACAACCTAAACTCTATATAAGATCCTTTCTCACTGAAATTGCTGCCATTGTTTTGAGGATTGAGTGAATGACGTCACAGTCCTGCTGATGATTGGCATCGCCAGATGAATATACATCTTGCATTGAGCTGTAATGTAAAAATAAAATGATATATATTTAGTTAATATTGTTATCATATTAAATTATTAGTAGAATAATGGGGAAGTGATACCTAATGAACCCCCTCCCCCCGGAAAAAGCGTCAGCACCATAATATAACAATTAATTTTACACACCAGCTTAACAAAACACAGTGACACGGGAAACAAGCGAACAATGTTTCTGATAATGGAAGTAACTTATCACTAATTTCCATACATTTAATCAGGGATCAGCTTTGTTAATGAAATATATTATAAAACCAATTATAGTTGAAGCAAATGATATTAGTGACCAGATAAAATTATGTAATCACAGACATAGGAATACAAATTCTGGTTATTGATAGAGATTCATTCTAATAAATTAAGATTTTACAATTAAAGTAGCAGACAATCACTGTTAACAAATACAATGTTAAATACTAAGGTAGAGAGTATTCAGCTGTATTGACTTACAGTTACTTGCGCCTTGCCTGGTTGAAGTTCGCCAAGTTCGACTGATAACTCGTCTCATGGAATCCCTAAACAAGAGGGAAAATATAAGTAATGAATATGTATAAGATAACACAGAAACAAAGACAATGCAGTATATAGTTAAATGTTGTAAATATTCATTATATGCATCCATATTAAAAGTGTTATTTCAGATAAATCGATTTATGTTACATTCAACTTTGCATGTTTTCAAATGTCTTGGAAATTGTTGTCCTGTTCGTAATTATTATTTCAGTTATTATTTTAGGGATTCCTAACAAGTACGTCCTGCAAATATTTTAGTACTGAACATGATATACACATGAAGGCTTAATCCATGAAACCATGGTCACCTATGCTGTGGTCGCTTTGATTCCATTCTTGAAAGGATTTGTAAAAATTGAATTTGTAAAAAGTTCTACTGTTTGCTTGTAATATTGAAAATAAGTATATAAGTAAAAAAAGTGAATAGCATATGTCAACAAATATTGACTTATAACACAAGGATATCATTCTCTCCCAATCTATAAAAGTGATTTCTGTGTAAAACAGGATTACTGTACAAGAAGCAGTTCACTTATCTCCACACCCCATCCTCTTCCCTGCTGGTAACCATCAAATTACCCTATCCAGGGGATTTCCCCATTGATATCACGATGACTCAATCAATGCCACCCAATGTACTATCACACATTGGTGCGATGCAGGAAAATGTTCCTTTCTGTTTATAGGCTGATCCCGTCAAGCTGAGTAGCCATTTTCAATGATATTGCAAAGTTTAACATTCTCATCATTATGGAAGTTCGATAATCCCTTTCTAACATTAATGTAATCGTTACAGAAACATATCCAGGTCACTCATCTCTCAGTATGTGCTTTTCTTAAGAATTCACAAATGTAGGAGCCAAATCAAACTGGACATTGACTCACGTGATCATGCAATAGAAAGGTTAGAGTTCAAGAGATGGTGAAGGGGGCAGCACTCTTAGGGTGTTAAAATGACCAGTTTATTCCATTCTGAAGGTAAACTGATCCATAAACGTGGTTTATATATTCCTAGCTGGACCCACACCTCTCCCTTCTTCCTCTAGGACTTTGAAACCAATAGTAACATTTTTTGTAAAAGTTAAGTAAATGTTGGGTAGGCCGTGTCACTATCTGACGTTCCTTTAATAAGAAAATTCCCTGAATTGATCATTACTGACATGTAACGGGATAGTTATTTTAGTTGGTTCTTTTGACCATGCTAGACCGGTTCTGCTTTATGTTTTGTTTTGACGGAACTTTTGTTATCATTAGATTAGTTTATCTTCAGTGGAAGCTTTTGACAGTTTAGGGGTTAATTATAAATGCATATTATAGTGCGAAATACTATTAACAGTTTTAATGTAAAATGCGAAAGACAGACTATTTCTCTCTAGTGTTGCCTTATTTTCCAAAACGATAATTTAATGAACCAGTCTAAATAACCGTCCCAATAACATTAGGTTAAGAGGGAACGGTGGAAGAGAGAGAGGGGTGGGGGGGAGGGGGGGGGTGTAGGGCGGACTCAGACCAATGTTCAGGGGTGCTGATAGCGCTACCGTGTGAATGTTCCCACGGTCAAGAGCTCGCTTAATGCCCATGGTCAGTGGTCTAGTTGAACCCGGAGTGTTAGCTCATAGTTAAAGCTGGTGCCTTCCAACCATAAGGTCCCCAGTTCGAGTCACTCCAAGATTAATGTGTGTCGTCCAGTTAAAGAGTTGTTGACAGTTGACAATTCATAATCATGGACGTTAAATATGAATTTAAGAGACTGACTTCGGTCAGCTTGCGGCTTTGATAAGACAATGATGCTTCTTCGCGAGTTCCTGCTTGCAGGATGATCTAAATACAATACAAACATGCATGTTGCCTACGAAGCCTTAAACACTCCTGAAATTAAGTTTGAAAAGTATCTGATGCACCCAGGATCCTCAATGCGAAAATATAAACAACTATAGTGATAGAAAATCAGTTCCGAAAAATAATTCGCGATCATAATATACTCTTGTCCCCTTCCCGTAGCATCCGGGCATCTATGGTTACTATAGTACCATTGTCTAGGAACCTGTGTTTTTTCGTTTTGTTTTTGGAGAGAGATGGGAGAGTTTGGAGAGATGGGAGGAATTGAAGAGATAGTTATAGTGAGTGAAGAAGAGACAACGATTTGTTTTGTTTGGACAAAGAGGATCAAAATGATAACCCTGTTAAATCAAGAAACTAAAAGCCAGATTACTTTCTTACAAGTCCGGAACGATGAACGAGATATCAAGATACTTGGAAGCTGTAACACATTGTAGACAATACGAACTGAAACACTTTTGGTGTCACGTGATGCAAATTATTGACAGATATATGTTTTATATGCTCATTTTTCGCTCTATTGTTTTGACTTTACAATGAACGTGAATCCAGTGTTAACCATATGAGTCGCACAATCAATCAAAATGAATTTATCGTAAAACACGAATTACCTACTTTTACTTCTTACTATATTGTTAGTTTCTCTGTACAGTATCAGTAAGTGTTTCCTAATTCAAAATGAAAGGTAATCCGAACGTCGAAGGGTGAAACTGACCACTGTATTCGAAAATATTGTAAACGTTTTTGATGGTTTAATGTTCGACATCCAAGGGCAATTTGCTTCCTTTATCCATTAACATTAAATAGCTTTAGATCCAAGTAATATATTAATAGCGTTCCTGTACCTCCATGGTTACACCTTACAGTTATGTCCATGATGTCTACAGACGTAATATATCAAGATGTATTACAATTATTAAACGATGAGAGACTTCTAAAACTCCGCCGAAGAAAGTTGGTGGACCAAAGACGTACATGAAGAGAAGTGGGGTGGGGTTAATTTAAATGTTCATACAACTTTGGGTAACATACTCTAGTTTTAAACAATTGATTCGGACGAATCGTCCCTCCGTTTTGAAACAATGGAACTACCTTGCCTTTCTGGAGAAATACTTCTTCACGTCAACTTATCCGTCGCCTGCATGGTGAGTACACACCCAATTCCCTTGTGCCTTGAAATCAGTTAGCATGTTCATTCTGGATAAACGTTGACATTATTCGATAATAAACGCCCATTAGAAAGTTATTTGTTAGCTGGATTACTCAGGTTTTCATAACATATAATCTAAAAACTTAAATTAAGAAGCAAAATTTTACCTCCACAGTTGGTGTTATATGTGTCATCTGTTTGTCAATGTGTTTAGGCAACAATATGTTAACGATTAATGTTTCATTAAATATTCCAAAATACACTTGTAGAGGGGAAAAGATGATGTGTTATTGTAATTCATTGTTAGCTCATTTTGTCTTACATTAGAAAAGTTTGGTACAATTTTCAGAAATTGGCTTTCATATTGAAAAATAAACAGACTAAAAACCACCATAAAAAAAGTTATTGTAACAGGTTGTGCTCATATATAATCACTACTTGAGATAAGAACCAGCGTAAATCTTCTCGCAATCTGACTTGAGGCTTTGAAGTGACACACATTTCGGAAGTTTGTAAATGTTCAATAAATGTTTTTTTTTTAAAACTTTATGTTGGAAGAGAGTCAACTCCCATGCACGCAGGTTCACCTCAAATCACCTTATAGAATTGGAACTTACTTGATTCACACCTCTTCCATTTAATCCACTCTGTAAGGGATTACGGTATATGACATCATCACTCAGTCACTATAGGATCAACTTTTTATTTGTTTCTAGTTTCCTTATATTTAATATAACAGCAATTTGCTCCGAGTGATAAATTTGATGTCACAGTGAATGCTCTCGTACCACAATGATTGATGTTGCTATATCCCAACTGATACCCTCACAACCCAGTAAATCATATTTCTCCTAGACTGTTATACCTCGATACGCAATGAGTACCCTACCTCTGTTATATCTCAATACGCAATGAGTACCCTATACCTCTGCTATATTTCAATACATAATGAGTACGCTATATCTCTGTTATATCTCAATACATAATGAGCACTCTACCTCTGTTATATCTCCATACGTAACTAGTATCCCAATTCTGTTATATCTCAATACGTAAGGAGAACCCTACCTCTGTCATATCTCTATACGTAACGAGTACCCTACCTCTGTCATATCTCTATACGTAACGAGTACCCTACCTCTGTTATATCTCAATACTTAATGAGTGCCCTTCCTCTGTTATATCTCAATACATAATGAGCACCCTTCCTCTGTTATATCTCAATACATAATGAGTACCCTACCTCTGTTATATCTCAATGCGTAATGAGTACCCTACCTCTGTTATATCTCAATACGTAAGAAGAACCCTACCTCTGTCATATCTCTATACGTAACGAGTACCCTACCTCTGTTATATCTCAATACTTAATGAGTGCCCTTCCTCTGTTATATCTCAATACATAATGAGTACCCCACCTCTGTCATATCTCTATACGTAACGATTACCCTACCTCTGTTATATCTCAATACGTAATATGTGCCCTTCCTCTGATATATCTCAATACTTAATGAGTACCCTACCTCTGTCATATCTTAATACGTAATGAGTACCCTACATCTGTTATATCTCAATACGTAATGAGTATCTTACCTCTGTTATATTTCAATACATAATGAGTATCCTACCTCTTTTATAGCACAGTACGTAATGAGTACTCCACCTCTGTTATATCTCAATACGTAAGGAGAACCCTACCTCTGTTATATCTCAATACATAATGATAACCCCACCTCTGTTATATCTCAATACGTAATGAGTACCCTACCTCTGTTATATCTCAATACGTAAGGAGAACCCTACCTCTGTCATATCTATATACGTAACGAGTACCCTACCTCTGTTATATCTCAATACGTAATATGTGCCCTTCCTCTGATATATCTCAATACATAATAAGTACCCTACCTCTGTCATATCTTAATACATAATGAGTACCCTACCTCTGTTATATCTCTATACGTAACGAATACCCTACATCTGTTATATCTCAATACGTAATGGGTACCCCACCTCTGTTATATTTCAATACCTAATATGTGCCCTTCCTCTGATATATCTCAATACATAATAAGTACCCTACCTCTGTCATATCTTAATACGTAATGAGTACCCTACCTCTGTTATATCTCAATACGTAATGAGTACCTTACCTCTGTTATATTTCAATACATAATGAGTACCCTTCCTCTGTTATATCTCAATACGTAATATGTGCCCTACCTCTTTTATATCACAATACGTAATGAGTACCCTACCTCTGTCATATCTTAATACGTAATGAGTACCCTACCTCTGTTATATCTCAATACGTAATGAGTACCCTACCTCTGTTATATCTCAATACGTAATATGTACCCTTCCTCTGATATATCTCAATACATAATGAGTACCCTACCTCTGTCATATCTCAATACGTAATGAGTACCCTACCTCTGTTATATCTCTATACGTAACGAATACCTTACATCTGTTATATCTCAATACGTAATGGGTACCCCACCTATGTTATATTTCAATACATAATATGTGCCCTTCCTCTGATATATCTCAATACATAATAAGTACCCCACCTCTGTCATATCTTAATACGTAATGAGTACCCCACCTCTGTTATATCTCAATACGTAAGGAGAACCCTACCTCTGTTATATCTCAATACATAATGATAACCCCACCTCTGTTATATCTCAATACGTAATGAGTACCCTACCTCTGTTATATCTCAATACGTAATATGTACCCTTCCTCTGATATATCTCAATACATAATGAGTACCCTACCTCTGTCATATCTCAATACGTAATGAGTACCCTACCTCTGTTATATCGCAATACGTAATGAGTACCCTACCTCTGTCATATCTCAATACGCAATGAGTACCATATACCTCTGTTATATTTCAATACATAATGAGTACCCAACCTCTGTTATATCTCCATACGTAGCGAGTATCCCAAATCTGTTATATCTCAATACATAATGAGGGCCTTTCCTCTGTTATATCTCAATACGTAATTAGTACCCCACTTCTGTTATATCTCAATACGTAATTAGTACCCTACCTCTGTTATATCTCAATACGTAATGAGTGGCCTTCCTCTGTTATATCACAATACGTAATGAGTACCCTACCTCTGTTATATCTCAATACGTAACGTAATGAGTACCCCACCTCTGTTATATCTCAATACGTAATTAGTACCCCGCCTCTGTTATATCTTAATACGTAATGAGTATCCCAACTCTGTTATGTCTCAATTCGTCATCAGTCTTCAATTCCATTAATTCATGTGTTCCTGTTTGACGGGTATGTGATGATGCTTACATGCAAACTTTATTGTAACATTTACCGAATTTATGTGAGAAGATTAGCCCCTCCTTAACCATCCCCAACCCCTCCCCGACCCTGGAGAATGATTATAATGATTGTATATTATCAAAGAATACCGGAGAAGAGATGCATGGGCGATTTGAGTATAGACTTCTAGAGTTAATTTATTATTTTGTTGATGTAACAATGAAATTGACTTCAGAAAAAAAATCTTTTCAAAGTCAATAACCTGTGAAAGTTGGTTTCGCAAAGAAATGAATAAACAAAGGATTTACTATGGAAACAAAACAGTTTCTTTGATACGTTTTGAACTAGTAACACTTCAGCAGATTGAAATTAATAATCATTAAGCGTCTGCCGGGGGGGGGGGGGGTTGGATGATCGTTGACATTTTAAAGTTATATACCAATATTGTGTGAGGCCTGTAACACACCATAACATCTCATTAAACCTTATAGTATTTAAGTCTATCCAATTCTTTGTTTAGCATTTATTTGACTGCGTGTGCGGAAGGAAGATTATTTAGACTTCATCTAAACTTGACATTGAGAACAGTGCTATCATCATTACCAGATATAAACTTGTAGGTGGCCTATCTGAATTCCCTGTTCGATACACGACAATTAAAAATCTTTCCCCCCTGATGAGAAACAAAGTATAATACTCTTTTGTCTTATTTCTTTGTTTCACATTAATTAATACCTCTTTGTCTGTTATTAAAATTACCGTATACTAATTAACAGGGACATGAATATATGTCTCTCTTACCTCTTCTCCTGGTAGATTGCCCCGTCCGTCACAGGCCTGAAAGGAAGAGAAATATTATATTTCATGAGATTTTGAAATGGAATTTCACGAAAATATAATACGGCGAAGCAAAAAAATATATAAGTTAGAATGATATATCTTCACAAATATCACAGTAAACTATTCCTTGCAGGTAAACGCACATCTACATTGAACACCCTAAAGTTAATACAGGAGACAGACTCGTCAATGTAAGATACACAGACTTAATAACATGAGTATAAACATCAGCTTTATAGGGAAGACATACTTAGTTTTAAACCCGTCATTAAAGACTGAGTGACGTAATCAAACACTGAGTGACGTCATTAAACACTGAGTGACGTCATCAAACACTGAGTGACGTAATAACGATGAACTTCTCACGAGAAGGGAAAAGAGGGCAGTATTCAAAGAAAGACCCCAGAACATGGATGTATCGATGTAATTGCAAAAATAAAGCAAAATATTGGTTAGCCCACAAAGCATCATATTGGTTACCCC
>JAIPMN010013410.1:0-11950 GCA_020650975.1 Apostichopus californicus | reverse complement strand
CTTCAAAACTGACCATTAGTTTGTGATTGTCATTCTCAGATAGCAGTCAATGGAAATCCTCTCTGAATGAAGATGAATTGATAAAGGCAGTGGATTATTTAATGCCTCACACCTTACAGGTGAAAAACTGAAATTTATTTCTTGTATTGTGGTTGGATATTGTTCAAGATTTATTTCCACATTTCATAAGTAATTGTTAACAACCAACTTTTTATTTAAAAACAAAATTGTACATTGAATTCAAAGTTTGAATAAAAGATGGCAAAAAAAAAAAAAAAAAAAAATATTTAATCGATTAATACATCAACGACCCTAATCTTCTGAAGTTAAAATTTCATTTCAAATGATGCTATGCCAACAATGATGCTGTTTTATAAAACTGAACAGCATATGTACTGTACACGTTGTGAAATTAATGGGCCGACACTAAGGACAAAGAATGTACATACTTAGGCATTCTAAGGAACTTTTTCATATTTCCTTTGTTTCCACACAGAGTACATTGCCAGTGTTATGTTCATCTTGCCTTTGGGTTGACATTTCTTTTGCGTTTATATTCTGTATTTTCCTTCAATGTTATCACAATCAATACTTGTCTATGTTCACTTACGGTATTTTATTTTGGGTCCATTTCATTCCATGTCTTTTGTACAAGTTTCCATTCTGTATTTCTTTTGTATTCACATTTGGCACTGTTGGTTCACATTCCATATTTCATTTGTGTTGACATTCCATACTTTAAATATTGCTGGTTGTGTACTTTCAAAGAGAAGAAAACAAGCTTGATATTCCATAATTGTTGAATCAATTCAGTTTCAATATTTGACAAATATCAAAAACATCACTTTCAATATTAAATGACTCAGATGTCTGTATATTAGCTCATCAATCCATTTCAATTGATATGATGTACCATTTCTCTTGATCTGACTAAACTTAAAGTTACCTTTTAGAATCAGTGGTGGACATATCAGTACAGAACAGGACTTTCTTACCAGCCATCTTGTTTCTTTTGGTCACAGGAACAAGCTAAATTGAGAGCTAACTTCAAGGAGGCTCTAAACATCTTGGAAATGACGGCATCGTCTTCAGAGGAGAAGAAGAAAAATGGCAGTAATCAATCAGTTTCTTCATTCGGCAGAGTTCACGATACACCGAGAGATCTGAAACAAACTCAATTTAATCCAAGACGGAACGATTCGGATGACATCTCACGAGACACTTTCGGAAAATATCCAAACGCCGGTAAATTCGAAGCAAACCGGGAACCTGCATTTGACAGGAGAGGTAGCAGTAACCAGGGAGGAGGTTTGAAAGAACAATTGCATCCTCATCTTCCCAGTAGCTACAGAACAGTGCCGAGTAGAGATGAAGTCATGTGGCCTGAAGACGTGAACTCCGGGCAGGGAGAAATAATCTCGGACCCAGCTGCGATGAGGAGAGAACCCGTCTCTCACTCTACAGGAAGGAGAGGTGTGCCAAATATCTGGCAGAACCAGCCGATGAAGAGAAAGTTTAATCCTTCAGAGGGTAAGTCTATAGATACATCAGGCACTGAGTCGGAACGAAATACTGCAGCAGCTGCAAGATCCCCTGCAGTCTAGCTGAATCGATATCAAACAATAGAGATTATATCAGCACAACAATAGTGCCTATTGTGTGAAACTGTGGTGATTGCATCCTACACAGTCTGGCTGCATGATGCTGCAGCCCCCTCAGCATCCTACTTTTGACACAGTACCTCAATACAGTACATGAAGAATTACTGAAAGTGCGAAGAGAGTAACTCTGTACGCAAACCATGCCGACACTCTTCTCTATAAAATAGTTTCAATCCCTGCTACTCCTTCTCACTTTCGGTGATCATGCACCGAAGCAGCGCTAGTTTGCTCGAAAGCTCTGCAAAAACCAAACATTGGCTGTTTTACTTCCAATCACTTACCTAATTTAATTATTGTATCTTACTCGAGGTCCAGCCAGTCTCTAAATGCAGCATAGTTGTTTAATAGTTTTTCCGTTATTCCTATATATATAGGTATATGTATATTTATATATATATATATATATATATATTTATATATATATACATATATATATATATCCAACTCCAGTTGGTGATTAAAAGCAAAACCCTGTAATATACCTAATATATAACTTGGTTATGATACTAATAGGTTCATACCTTGCCGAGGTGCCATTTAATAAAACCGATCCTGATCAGGGGCAACGACAGGAGAAGACTAGCGAATCCTCAGCATTCGGAAACTTTAAAACTGCACGACAACAACTGGTAAGTTTTATTTTGCTTGCATGAAAGTTTACAGGTGAGGGTTGGGGAGGGGGGAGGGTGGAGAGGTTTGGAGGAGAGAAAGGATATTCCTGCAGTGCAAGCTGGAAGAGGTCTAAGTCATATCATTGTAAATGTCATCGCTGTAAGAAATTGCAATAATGAAAAGTATGAATGCTATTTTAAGGCAGAGACCCAAAAGTAACTAATGCTGAGAGATATTGAATGAAGCTCAGTAAATATGAGATTTGCTTGTTCTATATTTTGAACCATTAAAGTCAAACTCTCACAATATTTCAATATGATGTGCATTTACTCCTATATTTATCAATTGCTTACATATTGTGAGGTTAGAGGTGGCACCTGACTACAAAAAAGAAAATTTGGTCTTCGTAGCATGCTAGCATGTCATCCAATCTTTAATATCGAAATAGCTAAGTTTTTCCTTTGGCAGTTACCTGCTCAGTTACGATTGCTTCAGAACTACTTGTAAATTGATATTGATTACTAATTGATTATTGATTTCAGTCCATCAATAACCAGAACAACAACTCCAGAGGAAAGGCACCGAGTGCATCTTCTTATGGGACTGGAAGGAAGGTACTGGGTGTTTCAAGGTAAAGCAACAATAACAACAACGAGGGAGGTGTTTGACAGTTTAGCATGAACTAGTGTACAGGTGGGCAAATTGCAAGCTATGTGCTGCCCTCAAGTTTTCAAAAAAGCTATCCATCCGGCCGCAGAACCTAATGCAGAGGAAAAGAGTAATTTGCATACTTTTAGAAGTTTGTCTAAGGGCTTAGGGACTATCATTCTGGTCTAAGGTAGAAGCCAGTCAGCTTTGACCAAATACACTCAATAACTGTTGAGTGTTGCAGAAATAATTACCTTCTTAAAACTTCCTTTCGGCTTGCTGGTTTTTTCCTTCTTCTTCTTCTTGCTATTTCGTCATGATTGCAGACCACAAGGAATCTCAAACTCTCAGAAAGGTGAATGGAGACTCATCATAGTTAGAAAAACCAATCATTTAAGTGTCACACATACGCCTACAGGAATTTCTTTATTTTGTGGTTGCTAAGCAGGTTGTTGCAAATGTCTCTCAGTAAATAACTTTGATGGACATAATGTATCGTTTCTCTGAATTTTGCCTTCGGTTTTACATGTAATACTGTTATTTGATGGAGGGATGTGTTAAACTTGTCTAATTGTTTCTTTCTATTCTTGAGGAAGTTCTATGACAAACATAATGTTTTCATTCATTACTTGTTAACTTTTCTTTAAAAAGGAAAGGAAGAGGGCTAAACAGCAAGTTTATACCTCCAGTGGTGAACGATGAGCCAGAAGGGCAACAGAGGTAGGTTATGAGTTTATTCAACATTTAAAAAACTTTTGTCGTTCTTACCAACCTATGTAATGTTGACACATTTATGCATACTTCTGAATTAACTATGTTATCTGTGAGGTTACAATCAAGTGGCTGCTCTAAATTTACAAGTTAAAGCCTTTTCTTGTTTTCTTTTCTCACAAATTTAATGAAATCATTTACTGTATTTCCATTATGCAAGCTGCCTTTGAAAGCTTAGGCCCAACTTCACGATTTCTTTGTTGATTAGCAGGTTATGTTTCAATGACGTCAAGATTTCGTTAACGGTGAAATTTTGTATTACACTATGGTAACACTAGATTTTAGGAAAATTCAGTTTCAGATTTTGAACTCTGCAATTCCTTTTAACTAACCTTTTAAGAAAACTATTCCATTACAGCATCCTGGAGAAAAAAGTCATTCAATTATTGTGTGAAACTGTTAAGGAAGATTTGAAAGGCCTACTGTATCAATGTTGGCTGTATGGCTTGAATTTTTCTCTTAACAAGTTTATACTTCCAAATACAACATTACTACTTTACTACTTACAATACAACTTTTTCATAAACCCAGTGCGCATTGAAAAATGTTGATGAGTCTCAGATGGACATGGCTTGGTTTGGATTCATAATTTCTTTGTCAAATTGACTGTTATGAGATTTTTGCTTTATTTTCTTTTGTTCTTCAGAAGTTTCCCAACAACATCCTCATCATCATCATCATTGTTCGGCAAGAGGAATGAGCCTCAACCACAATCGGAAGAGGTCGATGAGAGATTGGAAGGTGTCGACCCAAAGATGGTGGAGCTGATCATGAAAGAAGTATGTTCAGTCTTCGACAGGAGGAAAGATACTTTCTGTCAAACAGCAGAATTTTAGTAATGTTTACAGATTGAATTAATTAACAGCATAGCATGTGAAAGAGAATATCATTTAAAAACGGATGTTGTAATTGATCAGATGTAACAGGTGTAACAGTGGGAGAGATGGTGGGGGTCATGTGGGTGCTGAGAAAGGTTTCAAGGTCATTAAGGGTGTCATTTATGTTCATTGTCTGAAGTACACAAAACATAGTAATCATTATTAAAGAGAGTTCAGTGTTACTTGGAGGAAAAAGCTACAAGCTCGTCTTGACCGTTTCGTATTACACGTTCCAATTGGGACGACTTTGGGTCTCGTTTATGCTAATCTGCCAACATAGGTAGCATGTGATCATGTTGGGATGAGTGGAATGGAGTCATAAAAAGGTTTGAGAAGCTTAAAGTATCAGTGTTAGCTGTGTGGCTTGGGTTTTTGTCTCTAACGACCTTTGACATGCAGTGTGTCAGTATAATGTTGGATATTACGAAACTAGTATATGGTGCTGGATGTTATTTGAATCTTCTCGTAGATAATGGATCATGGTCCTCCAATTCATTGGGAAGACATTGCTGGCTTGGAATATGCAAAGAAAACCATCAAAGAGATCGTTGTGTGGCCGATGCTTAGACCGTAAGTTGTATTATCAGATATTCTTGTCTAGTAGTCGGCTGTACAAGTGTTGTATTACTTAATAAAAAGTGAGAACATCTTTCCATTAGATTCCAATCCTTGAGGAAGCAGTGAAGATCATTGTATTCAGCCCAATAGAGATGTATTGTCATCAACCTAGATCAGAAATTAGTGTTTTTATTATTTATTTATTTTGCATACTCACAGAGACATATTTCATGGACTACGGGGCCCCCCTAAAGGCCTTTTACTATTTGGCCCTCCCGGTACAGGAAAAACTCTCATTGGTGAGTAATAAAAGGATAAGCAAGATAAAACAAAAATATATACAATTTTTTGATCATATCTATAAAGCATGTCCTTCTTCTACATGGTATACATTTCCCTATTTTTAAATTTATTTTTTCTCATAATGAGTTGTCATATTTTCAGTCTTATTTCCTGAGAAGGTGGGCGGGGGGGGAGGGGGGGCATGTGTAGATAAGGAAGCAGAAGAGGGCAAAGACTTTCAGCACAGGGACAAAGTGTTTTCATAAATGTTGTATTAAATATGCATGTTTTATTTTGTTGTTGTGACTACCGCTCATGATTCCCACCCTAACCACATCAAAATAGATATGCTGTAGAATATGAAGCAGCATGCATACATGTTAACATGCTGCATAACTTAAGAACATTTTTTGTCGTTCCCAGTCCATAATGGGAATTATGATATGCAATGTAAACAATTTCTTGACTTTTGCATGACTTGGTTTATAGTTTGTATTTTTCTCAGTCACTGAAATTTTTCTATTCTACGTTGATTGCACAGAGTTCGACCCGGAGTTCGAATATCCCTGTTCACACTGGTTACACACCTCCTCATGTAGCTTTCTGCATGATAGCTTTACATTGAACATTCTTCTGAAGCCTTATTTACCATGTGCCGATTTTAAGATGAAATCATGTCCAACATAGACATGTGAAATTGCCATACAAGATATAAAACGCTAAAATTATGGACGAACATTCCCCAAGTGCTGAACCGACGTATAAAATTAAAAATGTAATTATTTTTCTTAAATATTCTCACCGTCCAGGAAAGTGCATTGCCTCGCAATCCAAATCAACGTTTTTCAGTATCAGTGCCTCGTCATTGACATCCAAATGGGTAAGATTTGTTGTGACCCTAGGTCATCTTTTAATGTACACCGCCACTTGACATTCTTAGTAAAGTCAACTTTGTTAACTTCCCACTGCAGTTAAGTCTCATATATTTGTACTTGATATCAGATAATATTCCCCAACTGACATATTCATAAGCAGGCAAGAAAGGAAATTCTGCAGTAATTATGTTAGCTAAGTGTTTCACCAAAATGGCTCACTTAGGTAGGTGTTACACATCTTCACACAATGTTCAAGTTGTTGTGCTTTGGAGTCTGCAAGCGTTGAAGTTTTGTACAAATTTTATTTTCAAAACCAAAGTTAGAAACAGGACGCACATCCCACTGCCCAAGGTTGAATCCTGAAGTTAACAGATCCACGAAGGAGTACCGCAGTTACTGCGATGTTTCTGAAATAAATCAATAAAAATATTTTCTGAAGCCTTTGTAATGTTTCTCTCATCTCCTGTCTTTACTTTAAGTCATGCTCATTTCAAAGCGCAAGAGACTGGTAACTGGTGTACTATAAACCCGGAACATGGACTGATGGGAGGGGAGCGACAGGGTTAAAGAGGGAGACAATCAATGCACTGCATCTTACCTCCAGCTCGGGGTCTTGATGATTTGCAGGTGTCATTGATAACGTAATATCCCTTAAATTACAGGTCGGCGAAGGAGAGAAGATGGTGCGAGCGCTGTTCACGGTAGCTAGGTGTTACCAACCAGCCGTCATATTCATCGACGAAATTGACTCTTTGCTTTCACAACGCTCGAGCGACGAACACGAATCTTCTCGTCGGATCAAAACGGAATTCTTAATCCAGTTGGTAAGCACTGCAAGCAGAGATCGGGTCTGACAGGAAGCTTGAATCAAAGAAATGGCTATATCATAATTAATTGTCGATTTGATAAATATTATGATTAAACTTGACAGAGGTGGTATCGATAAGGGTCAAAGGTCAAGCTATCAAAGGAGAGGCTCCATTTAACCTTAAATTTGTTGTATAATTCAGGTTGAAACATTCCAAGTTCCTCGGGTCATATTATCTTACAATACTCACAGGAAGCAGATCCACCAGGTTTGTAAATGACAAAGATTTATGCAGAATCATGTAACATTCATGGTTTGATTCTCTGTAGTACGATATCTTCCTCTCTTTTTAAGAACAATTTTATAATTAACTAATTTTTTTGAAAAATAAAACAGGATAAGTTGCTGTAAATAGACACATTCTTCACTGATAGCATAAAACCACACCTTGTTTTAGTTTGTCAAACAATCGATTTCATTCCCCAGATAGATAGTTTTTACCTAGAAAATGTGTTGTTTGTGTATAAATCATGATTGCAAGCCTTCTTTGAAAATGATGCTGTCCTTTTGTAACCTTTTCTACATAAAAATCTGCTACATTAGGAAACGTATGCTCAAACTTTCAACTCCCTCCAGAGTTTAGCCTCCTGCAAAACGGGTTTGTAAGAATATTATCTTACTCTGTGGATGTACGATTGTAATTCCATTATCTATAAAGCAGAGCAACAAACAAACGTTTACAATACATATGCCATGAGGATATCAACAGATGCATTCACAGACCCGCTCCTCACCAAAACATCTCTTTGCGTTTCTCCCCCCTAGGATGGCGCAACATCTTGCGATGAGGACAGACTCCTGGTGGTTGGCGCCACCAACAGGCCTCAAGAGATAGACGAAGCCGCCCGTAGAAGGCTCGTCAAGCGACTTTACATACCTCTGCCAGACGCATCGGCTCGAGAGCAAATCATTCTCAACCTCCTCTCCAAACAGGGAAACTATTCATTGGCCCAAAACGAGGTGTCACTTGTGTGTCAAAAGACAGCGGGTAAGACCGACAGATTTGTAAAGAATATAAAGGCAGCCACAAGATTCCACTGTTCTATCATGTATGTAAAAACATTAGTGATGGGCAATGTGTTGGTTCTTTAGACTACAGTAAAGGAAGAATCAAGATTGTGTGTCAAAACACATAGGGTAAGACAAAACAGACAGAGAGTGCTCAGACCTAAAGGCAGCATCAAGATTATATTATGAGATGTTTAAAGATGTAAACAATATTCACTTATCTTCAAAGCATTGAGCCTAAAGCTGGCTACATACTTCCTGGCTGAGTGCACACCAACTCTTGTTTAATTTTCTAACATAAAAGAAACTGTTGATAGTTTGGGAAGTGCACTTTTGCTTTGAGTTTACAATCGATCAAGATCCAGTTGGAGAAGTTAAGTTTAGGGTTTTTCCTGATTGGCTATCAGCAGTGTGCGGTGATTCACAACTGCAGATGACCAGCTTGAAAATTTGTAACCAATCACAGGGAAATAGTTTCATTAGTGACCTAAACAAGCACCTGTCTTTTTAACCAAAGACAGGTTTGGTGTGCATTCATTAGACTTTTAGCATGCCAGGAAAGGGGGTGGGAGGGGGTGGGGTGGGCAGGGGTAATGAGGACTATAGAAACTAGGTCACGGCAGTCAGATTAAGTTGGGTTGTGTCCAGTCGTGCAGTATTGTGTTTGGCTTAACTTCCATAGCAGACTTGAGTTGCTTTTGTTCCATAAAAGAATCAGCTCAGAAGTTGTCTCATCAACATGCTTATTTTAAGCTCACTGTACATTTTAGAAGTATATCAAGTACATCATACTGCTCATGTAGAACATCCCACTAGTTTTGCACTGATAAAAGTGGAATATAATATGGAATATAACTTTAATAATGAATGAAAGCAACCAACTACTTAAAATTCAAGTGATCAGCTCAACTAAATGAGACCTGAAGTAGACTGAAGTGAAACATGCAATGTTTCACCTTTTATTTATTTATTTATTTTTTGCCCGATTCTGGTAGGATACTCTGGGGCAGACGTTGCTAACCTGTGTCGAGAGGCTGCTCTTGGACCAATCAGAAGCATCCATTCCTCAAGTATTCAACATGTGTCAGCTGAAGAGGTGAGACTTGTGAATTTGTTATACATTACATTGGTTGTTGTTTTATTATTTATTTCTTTGTTTGGTGATACACAATTTTTACGTCCAAATTTGGACACATTAGATGTCCATGTCTTGCACAGAAATAACAAGTTTTGACCTATTTATTCGGTGGCTTACATGGATAACGTATCAAACTTTGCAACACCTAAAGGTGGTAGTGGACACCCCCAGCACGCCCCCTTTTCCCCTTCCCCACTCCCCCTCATTCTATGTCCACTTCCTGTTAGGGTTTATTGTGTTCCTTTAGCTATCTGATCCATTATTACATGTGATCCCTTTGCTGTGGTGGTTCAGTACAAGAACTGGTAGATCAATTCATCTCCACCAATACCTATAAGTAGAAGTGGTCATCGCCAACCCCCCCCCCAACCCCACCCTCCTCCTTCCCCTCATCCCCCTTCTTTGTCAGTCTCCCATTAGAAAATCTTGTGTTACTTTATTTATCTAATCAATTACTACCTGTTTTTCTCATATATTTTCAGGTTCGTGATATTTCCTACCAAGACTTCCTCCAGGCAGTCGAAAACGTCAGGCCCAGCGTCTCTCAGAAAGACCTGGAGATTTATCTAGAATGGAACAAAACGTATGGCAGTGGAAAGACATAATAAGTCAATGTAAAGATAGGAGAAGGAAGAAATATATTCACTAAGAAATATTTAAGTTATTTCAGAAACATTGCATTAGGTAATGAATCTTAAAGTAAATATCTTCTGTAAATCGATGCGAAGTAGATGAAAAAGGTAATGAAAGTACTAAAGTTTTGCCAAAATTTAATAAAACATTTATGGGTTTCATTTCCCCTTTGATTTGATTTGATTTTATTCGCACTCAGATTGTTCAAATTACAAAACTATTACAAAGACAAAATAGACAAAAAATGATTTTTGCATGCAAATTGAAAGATACAGCTTTTGGTTGTTGCATTAGAACTCAAGGACAATTGACAACTCATTGAAAAATTAGTAATCAGACCACAAATCATACATAGTTACTGTACTTTGCAGAATTTTTGATCAATGCAAAATGCCGCATGGAAGATTCTGTCCTTCTCATTTTGTAAACAGTGCTACTAGAGTTTCAAAGATACATTCCCATGGCTGAAACTGATGAGTTAATGAATTTTACTCACAAAAAATGTCAACATCTTTAGATCAAAAACCACATCCTCCTAGCATTTCGTGCGATGAAAAATCTGAATTCTGTAATTTTTGTGATATTTTTGTGAATGCATCTGGCAATTACAGAGGGAAAGATGTCTTCATAGCTTTCAGTCAAAGAATTTTTTTTTTATTTCTTTGTAATATTTAAATCATTCATCCGCGTAGTAACGTAACTATTTTTTGCAAGAAAAAGTTGCATTTGGATGATATTCTTAACCAGATAGGAATATTTACAGTTAAGCTAAAGTTCCAAATGTATCATACATTTTCAAGGATAAATTAGTCAGGAAGATTAAAATAGGAAATTAAAACCATTTGAAGAACATCTACTCTTATGACACCACAGATCACTTTCTGTGCTCTACTTCCTCAAGTAAAGTCCAAGATAAGTTACAGGCTATCAACCATATTTTGAGTTAGGGGCAAGATAGTGTGGAATAGGTTGTCTTTTAGATAAGTTTAAATTCAGATAAGATAAGTTAGATAAGATTAGATAAGATAAGATAAGATTCAGATTAGATAAGTTTAAGTTCACACTGTGTGGGTAAGTTTAAGATAATTGTCTGCCATTAAAGGCATGGGAACATCAATTCTTTGTGAGGTGCCGTGTGTATCTTTAAGGGGGTCAGTCCAATGTCAGACCTCCAACACGCAGCAAGACAACCAGGATATTTATGAGGAGTTTTTAAAGGGGTTAACCAGTCCATGTGACTAATATGTGTGCAGCAGCTGTTCACTCAATAGGTGACCTGTTCTCCTAAATTTGTTTCTAGGGGTAGCTCATAAATATGCAATGCATTGTGATATTTATATTAAAGGTAATATTTGTGCTGTAAGTATGTAGCAACAAATCTATCTATTTAATCTATTGTTATACAAAAAACTAAAATTGTAAGGAATTCACTTCAAAGATCACATGAAGTAACTCCCAGTAGTTTACCTATCTGGTCAAGTCAGTGACTGTGTTACTTCTGTAAGGGGGAGGGGGGGGGGGGAATGTCACAAATCTTTTGAAATCTTTTCAATTTTGAGAATAGGTAAATGGTGTCATGATTTATTGATACAATTGTAAGTACAAATTTGACTGCCAAATTTTATAATGGTGCCACATCTTAAGAAATTGCAGTCAGAACCATGCATTAAGTGATGTTACAAAGAGTATATTGCAAAACTTATCCATGATCTGTGTATGATAGTATGTACACAGCCAGATTTACATCACATGGTACTCTCTATGTAAGAAATGCTAGTATAAGTAATGGGGCATCGGGAAGTAAAGTTACATCAGTGCTGAAGAAGATATTTGTCAAATAACAGAATCAGGTCAAACTTGAATATAACAGGGGTACCAGGGGTACACTGGTAACATTAAGTTTTCTCTTATCTTTTCTTTCTCTCGTCTCGTCTCATTTCATAAATATAAATGGTGAGGTAACCTTTATTCTCGTTCTGGTTTAAGTTATGATATTGTTGCCAATATTTGGAGGCTAT
>JAIPMN010013409.1:0-15461 GCA_020650975.1 Apostichopus californicus | reverse complement strand
TTCATAGATCTCCGTCATTTTATTGACAAATATGTAAGTATTTACTTGCACACGGGTCATTTCGTACTTTTTGGTGAAATTTGGCTCTTCCTGTAGGTTGTCATGGTGATATCGTGCATTTCTTAGGGGTGTCCGAAATTGGCAGTGTTCCGAAATTAGCAATACTGACTAATACTGCATAATGTTAGGGGAAAAGCCTTTCCAAGCCTCTTTGAAATCTTTTTATTCCAAGTCAAATGTCTCAAAGGTCAATATATATGTAGGGTATCTAAGGAGTCATTGTTAACTAACTATGCATATGGTCTTGTGATATACTTCCAGTATGTATATACCCTCCCTATATTGTATCGATATTCTTAATTTCCTTCAATACCAGCTCTCATTTGTCTGGTAGAACTTGTGAATGGGGTATAATCCAGGGACAGTCCCTAAGGTGTTGGGAAGTTTTAATTACCGATTACAACCTGCCAGCTTTTTTGAACCTTTGCCCAATTTGATAAAGCTCTTGTATTACAACCTATGTTAGACAGGCCAGGAAGGAAGTTATGGGTGTCCTATGGCTAAAATGGTTAGGGTTACAATCTCAAAACTCAATCCTACTGTACAATGTGTCTGTACAATATGTGTGATCTGGTTAACTAACAGTTTTGAAACTTAACTCCCCCTTTGTTCTGTGTGAATTAGGAGAGAGGTGAAGAAGTTAAAAAAGTTCAAAGATGTGGACCAGAAATTTCAGTTCCATGGAAAGGATGTTGGTGGTTTAAAGCTTGATCTTACTCTTCCTCCCTATTGCAGATAGTTTTACCTTCAACTCTCCTAGGATATAGATTATCCATGTAATGTACCTAGATCATTGCATCGTACCACCGGAATGTACAGTACCCTTTAATGACCATATTATTGAAACAATGATTATTGACAAGTTCACTCACCTTATGACAAATCTTCTTTGCTCTTGTAAATGCACTTTTGTTTAGCCAAAAATCTTTTTAATGAGAGGAAAAGGTTTGGAAATGAGACATTTGAAAGAAAATCTCTTTTGAGTTACTAATGGTTTATTGTGAGCTACTGTACTGCAGCATATTACTGCACTAGTAGCAGTCTGTTGCCATGGTGAATACTTCAGACCATTGGTGTGATGCCCTATAGGGCCACTGTAGACTTACCATTTCCCCCTTCCTTTGAAATCTAGTGTACTTACCTAATTTGTGAAGTCTACATAATTGGCTATAGTTCTTAGTACTGTACGCTACGCTAGCTCTTCGGCTGTTGCACAGCATATGACAGACAATGCTATTCTTCATGCTCACTTTTAGCGAATTGTGGTAACTATATGTAAATACAGATCATTCAAACAGCAGCAGAGTCTAGACAGGAAAATATTCCTTCTTTTGTAATGCACCCCAAAACAATTAGTTCTTGGGGAAGTACCAGTACAGTTATTCACGATTCTCCCATGCAAAGTACTGGATTAAATGTTATTAAAAACGATGATAAATTATTTAACAATTGTCGTTGTTTGTGGTCTCACTGCAGCTTAAAGCTCAGGCCTGCTATAATACTGAAGTACTTAATGATGAACATAATCGCTGACCAGTTTCTCCCATAAAACGTGTCACGTAGATGTTTGTCGTTTACCCTTTCACCAGATTGTTCTATCGTTTACCTCTCTCTTCCAGGTCTGTCACAGATCCCAGAGACGGCAAACGTGTGGCCCTTAAGAAGATGCCAAATGTCTTCCAGAATCTCATCTCGTGCAAGAGAGTGTACAGAGAACTCAAGATGTTGTTTTACTTCAATCACGACAACGTAAGCTAACACAAATTCAAAATGTTACGGACAATCTGTTTAAATTTCTGTACTGCAAAGCTACAACGTCATGTGGCATGGAAAGAGTAGTGTAATTGTGAGAGATGAGAGGGGACAGGTAAGTGAGGAGAACAGTAATTAGTGCTACGAGTACTGTATAGTAGTTGTTTCAATTCCCCTCCAGATAAACAGTGCCATATATTTGAAGTTTTTGAAGTTTTCTCATCTTCTCCCCATCTCCTCCCAGTTCCAACAAGCTATCCTTCTTCACTAACCAACATTTCTAGTTAAGACTAATTCATTTTTTGGAAATAATTCCAGTGCTGTTCAATATCTCCTTTAATTGCACTACATATTTTATTTATTTTCTGGTTAAAAAGCAGCTTGTTGCATCGATTATGGTAAATTATTCGCAATGGATTTCATATATAAAGAAACATACAGATAACATACAGAGTCCATTAGCATGACTAGGAAAGGTTAATTTCCAAAGAATGAAGAAAGGTTTTAAAAAAATATGGGGAAAAAAAAATGACAATTTCCAAGTTTGCCTTGCTTTAATTGACACAGTACGTACAGACGGTACAGTAGTTATGAAATAAAGAGTAATTTCATGACTTGATAAAAATACAATGTTAATGTGGGAGGAATATTCTCTGTAGGTCTGGTAATATCATTGAGCAAAACAGAACATGCACATTCTCGTCTGACCAAATGCACAAGATATGCATCTAAAAAGCATGGCATAAGTGCTTGTTAGCATTTGGACAAATTGTGAACCAATGTCACACACAGTTGTGAGTGAGTACAAGTTACAACATTGCATCTGTAGACAGAACCAGTGAGTGGTTTCACAGTTTTATGACAGGCACATAGACAAGACAGACAGACAGATAGTCACTAATAAATCTTTTCAAAGTCTTCCTGTCTGTGAGTTCATGGACATCAGCCACAAAACAAAAAGCCAAGAATGACTGTTTACATTTGGACTACCGTTTGTCTACTAACGGAACTGGATGGTTGTTGATATATAAATATATATATAAATATATACACATATTCATACATACATACCTACATACATGTATAAATATATACGGTACGTGTGCGTCGATACTAAATTACATTTTAAATTTCCAGCCCTCTCGACTCACGTTTAAATTCATGGTACCTCACCACACGTCGTCGTGGGCGACAGTATATCGTCATTAATGAGCCATAACTATCAGGCGAACAGGCAACAGACAGTCCAAGAACCTATACAGCGTACAGGAGATTAAAAAAAAGAGGATGTGGTCGGGTTAGCGTTGGACAGACGGAAGAAAGAAAAAAAAAGGCAGAAAAAGTACATCAATTCGTAGGAAGACACTTTTGATTTCCATGTTTACGCTGAGACTTTGCCCATTGATGACGGGAGTTCATGAAGGCAGGAAAAAACAGGCATTTAATTACCGCTGTTGTAGCCGAGACAATTTAACAACTTTACCAGAGTTGCACGCCCAAATAAGGTAGTTGTGATATTATAAATCCCACCACTCAACAGATTGGGTTAAATGGTGCACATGTATGAAGCTCTCCAAATTAATTATCTGTTATTCGTCAGCTGGTATGGTTGCACGATAACTCCCTCGGTTAGGAAGTGAGTGGGGGGGGGGAGCGTTAGGAAACCAGCAGAACTTTGTGGTCCTCTTGGTGTCCCAGTGAATAAGATCAAATGTTTAAGCAGATCTGTTTTGTCCTCTGATCTGTCTACAGTCTAGAGTGATTTTTATTTTTTATGTCCTTTCCATCTTCAATTTATATGCCAAGAGGGAGTAATAAAATACTGCACTGTTGATGGTTTACAGTTACTGAACTACACTTTTAAATGTACACATTACTGACACTGAGTGTTAATACATCGATCTACACTCTACAGTATGGGTAGCATGTATTTCAATCCCCATAAATTGGAAATTATAGGGGAAAAGAAAGAACCGGCTGCTGTGTTGTAAAACTTGCCCAAATTTTGTGTAGGAAAAAATTAATAAAAACTTGTTGTTGTGGGGATGGTATTTGGGTAATTTTTTATTGGCATAATGCTGTAATAAATGTTTATACGATGATACTTCACACTTAACCACACACGCACACACATACAGTACTATATATTACTATAAATAGTTTTACCCCATGAAAATACTTTAATGGTTTTACTTTAATGTAGCAGTAGTTGTATGTATTCCGTGATTCTCTTGCTCATTTGTGTGTTATTCTCCACAATTATCCATTGATAAATCAAGAGATAATTCCCCCTAGGTTAATACAATGAACTGTTAAACTCTCAGAATTGTATACCCAGGTGTGATATAGTAGTGTACAAACCATGAAAGAGCTATACAAGTGTCAAGGTCGACATGTATTCTTTGGCTAGGTTGTACAGTAGTTTACTGTGTTAGGTTAGTGTATAGGGTCAAATTTAGGTGAAAATAGGCAATCAATAGTTCATGCATTCAACAATTTTGAACCTTAGCAATCAGCTTCCTATTTTTCCTTTTTTTTTTATACAATGCAAATGTTTAGTTTCCTTGAAGTTACTTAATTACTTAATGTATGTCCTCTGACAGCCAACGTGGAAGTAATTTATTGTCCAGGCTCAGTAAACTTTCCCAAGTGTTTCTCATTTTGGGGTGAACTTTGGGTGAAAAACTGTCAAAAAAGAAAAGAAATAAAAGGGAATAAAAAGGGGAAAACCAAAAATTTAGAATGTTAACTCTTTTTCACAAGATACAGTAATAGCTTAGGCTACCATCCTAATTCTGTAAAATGATTACTTTTTTGGTGAAATATAGTTTAAACTTATTTATTTATTTCTTTTTCCGTCCAGAGATGAGAAGTACTTATATGCTACTGATAGCAAGTGTAGGGCCCTGCTTAATGTACAGTACTCTATGTACCGTGGTCTCTTCTGATGTATATATCTTCGCTCCTTGTACAGTACAGTACAGTCCACAGTGTACAGTACAGTGTAGAAACCTGTACTGTTTATAACCTATATCACTGTCACACTGTGCATTCCTATATATCCATCTGATCTTATCTGATGGCCACAGACTGGCCTTGAGCAACTTTATGCATGTATACAGAATGATCTTAAATGATAGATTACTATGAATATTAGACCTCATCCTGCAGACTAAAACTGTATACAAGAAAAATGTCCCAATTGGCCCTCCATGATCATTTACTGATGTCATCTTTCTCTATAAAGCCCTTAGTCACCACTTAGTTACCTACTACCACCATGAATCATATCTGTTGGTATTTTCTGGATTGGTCATTGACAGTGGGACATCACAAGCTTTCATATCTATCACATAAATCACTCACTTTTAGGGTCAGAGGTCATGGTAAATTTGGTAAAAAGAAAGAAACCAAAAATAGAGAGAGGGGAAAAAAAAGTGGAACTTTTATTGAACAGTTCTGGAGCGATGTCCACTTACCCATGCAATATTGTGGAGCAACCAACATTAACTGCATTTTTACTGCACATCCATTGTCTAATAGTACTTACACATTTGTGTTTATGGTGGTTTTATGTCATTCTTTAAGTTTCATTCAAAGAAATTAAATGCAGCTCTAAAAAATCTTGAAATTTCCCAACTGATTGGCCTTTACATTGTGATCAGTATAATATCATTTATTAGTTTTGAAAAGAAATGGAAAGCAAAAATATGGAAAAATTAATAGTGGTCATTGAATATTTATTGATTTACCAGTGACTGTTCCTATATCTTTCAAATGTACGTAAATTGCTGAAAGCGTAATTTATAGGAGTATGCCCTAGTCTGGTCGAACTTTTATTTTTTTTGTAAATACTCTCGTCACTTTTCATAGTAATCATTGCCATGGAAACATGAACTTTAAAAATGCTTCATTGAAATATCCTGACTAAAAATGGAAAAAAAAATTGAATGATGTAGACATTGGTCTCAATTTCTGATATTGATATTGATAAAAAAAGTATTTTCAACTGATTGACTCGAACGTTTTTGCCATATATGTATTCATATCTCAAAAATACCAAACTATATTTGAACAAAAAGAAAAGGGGGGCAAAAGAGAGAAAAAAGTGGCACATTATTTAGTAAGCAGACTCTCCTCTCAGAAGAGTAATCTGATATTAGCTCAGTGTAATTTGAACTTTAGACAAAGGCATGGATTCCAAAAATGGGCAGGAGTTTCCATTCTTGGCATTCTTGTGTGACCGGTTTCAATCTCAAGAATGGTAGAAATATCTCACTCCTGAACTAGAGCTGTTGCCTTGCTGGGGAGACCTGGGTTTATATATTTATATACACAGAAATACAGTACCTTGGCCCTGTTCAATATTGAATGGACTTTTTTATACAGTAAGTGGTGTTGAAATGTGGTGTGTCAATGACACTAAAAAATATACAGACAGATACCAACCCATCCTCCCCCCCCCCCCCAAACGGAAGTAAAGGTTAAGAAAAGCATTATCTCCTAGCTTTGGGAATATGAGGTTAACAGTTGTTTATTTCAATATTTATTACATTTTCCAAATATTTTCTCAAGTTAGGATCATGTATTAGTATAAATTTAAGCATTTCATTATTCGCTAGAAGTTTTATGCTGATCAATTCTACATTTGGCTTTCAAAAGACGGAAATATGAATGCAAATTTCGAGAAACATATCTTAGCTGTCAATTTACATAGTTTGACACTCAAAAAATAAATTATGGTTTTTGATACATTTATGTCTACTTGTTCAACTCTAATATTAAACATTTGCTTCTGACAAAACAAAGTTTGAAAGGAGTTTAAAAGAGCAAAACATGAGGGTTCAATAGGGCAGGATTTCTAAGTTAAACACAGTAAATGAACTTTGTGTGAATATATCATGTCAAGTTAAATGAGCTGAGTTTAACTCTCCCATATCTCAAGGAAATTGTAAGGTGCAATTTCCTCGTGCAAAACCACAATGAAAGGGTGGCATTGTGGTTTTCAAACAAAGCCCAGAGTTGGCAAAACAGATTTTCGAGGTTCCACAATAGAGGTATGTTCTTGTTCCATGTTTTGTCACTTATAGTGTCAAAAATGAAGCCTTATCATGCCTCAAGTCATCATTGCATTTCAGATCTCCAGGAAAAATAATCAATATCTCCCTTAATTTACTTTAACTTTGCACTGAATCCCCTGCATTATCCAGTCACCCCCAACTGAGTATTTTGTAAAGGTCAAGGTTTGAGTGAAATCAGGGAGTTAAGTGTTATAAATTTAATATTGTATATATGCTACCCATATTGCCTTAGTTTGCAAACTGTATGCCTTCATTGTGTTAGGTTACCTCTTTAAAAGCCTAGCCATAGGGAGCTGTCAAAATTAAGGAAAACAGGTACTGTATCTGACACAGAATGAACTAATAACACATTATCCAGAAATTTAGAAACAAAGTTCTCATCCAAATTTATCGTCTTGATGTATACGTAACTGTACAGTAGTTACTTTGTAATGAATTACAAGTTTTCTTACACAGAACATTGTTAGACATTAGGTAAAAGTGATGTGAAATATGTCGGGTAGCCTGCTTGTTTTAATCAAAAATATTTTTTTGTCTTTGTTTGTACTACTCAGTTGAAGTACTTAGGATTCAAATCGACTTCTTACAGTTTAGTCAAAATACATTTTGAAGACGGTACAGTGTACTTTTGAAATTTTGCGACCAACTGCAATCAAAATACGTTCTTAAAGTTAATTTGATTTCAATTTGGAGTTAAATTTGTTTACACGACGCTTCCTTTACATGTATAGATGTCCAGCTTGAGAAAGGGACACAGATCCGATTTCAAATTTTCATGATCAGCTTTCTCAGTGGTTTATTCAAACCATTATCAGCTGCCCATTGTAATAAATTGATGGCAACTATTAACAAATCTTCAGCTTCGGTAGTTTGATACAAAATGTTGCCATGGAAGCTCTGATGAAATCTGTTTTAAAATTTACTTCGTTCCTCGCTTACCTGTCTCCTCACAACCTTTTAACACTGTGTGCCCTCTATGAGTATGACCGAACCCCCCCTCCCCCCGGTCTATGCCCTTCATTCTCATTCTACCATCCAAAGTGTGTAGGAATGTATAGGTTCATCCTACTGTACATCTTTACATACAATAGTCATTACTGCATATAGTTTAAAGTACACTACATCTGTACAGTTCTAATGTTCAGCAAAATGACTGGTTTTGGATGATTTGCAGGACAGTTGCTATAACCTTGCTGAGATTCAGGGGGCAAAATGCTGTTTTAATTATTGGTCATTCTTCCATAGTGGCAAAAAACCCATTGAGTTGTAATTTTTCCACACTGGAAAGTCACAAGTTGGTTCCTTTGGCCTTGCACTTTGGGAATGAAGTGTTGGATAAAAGGTCAAGTTGGTTCAGTTATCAACTGGTTTATCAGGATGTACACTGTGGCTTTATGAAAGAGTACTTTGTTTCCATGAGGTTTATATGGAATAGCCAATAAAAAAAATATGTCCAGAATATTTGAAAGTGTGGAATATTTTTTTAATTGACCATATCCATATCTTATGGCAAGAGGGTAGAATGGGGCATGGGAGGAAGTAGGGGATGGGAGAGGGGTAGGAGGGAGGACGAGTGGGAGTAACAGTTTAGGGATGTCATAGCAGGTTGTCTATTCAAATGTTTTTAAAAATGAGTTCTTAAAGAATTTGCCAGCAATGGAATGATGTTGACTAATAATGAGATAATAAGAATACTGATGCAAACAGTTTCGTTCGAAAAATTCTTAACAGGTTCCTGTTTGTCCAACGGTGGAACTCGTCATCTCAGATTACACTGTGTGTTGAATTTGTTGGAGGTGTGCCAAAGTGTGCTATCTGTAGTGATAATATCTATGACTAAGAGAGGTATTTTGCCCCGTTTCTTCCAGTTTAAATCTGCCAACTCGCCGATAAATATGCATGTTCAACAATATCACAAACACCTATTGCTTAATTGCTAGAGATTTTTGACCTTGGCGTGTGTGTATATTGTCTATCCCATATTTTGAAATATGCAATGTTTATTTTCTTTTATTATGGTAATAACAATATTTTTCTGAATTACTTCAGCTGTCTACCACACATTCGTCCTGTAGACCTGTGTTAATAGCTGTTTACTGCCTTGGAATATTTGATGGGTCTGAAGGTCAAAGGTCATTTGGATGTCTCAAGAAAGAGGGATTTCAATCTAAATTCATCGATTAAGTTACATGTAATAAGGGGGGGGGGGAAACTGCAGTCTGCAAACAACTCTAAGTGTTGAATTGATATGCTTTAGCACAAATTAGCTACATACTGTGTCCTATAGGCCTGCTACATGCGTTATATTGCAGTCATGAGCTCACCGGTGTACAGTACATTAGAATTAACATCCTAATGGAAGAGAAATTAGCATGCACCTACAATTAGCACAAATATTCAGTTCTTGTAAAAATGGTGAAAAGAAAAAAAAACAAAAACAAAAGAACCCACATCAGACATTATAATATTCTACCTAAAGCTATAGGGAGGAATGAGCAGGGCTTTATATTTGGCCAGGAATGTGAAATTTTATCTCCTTTACTGGGACTGAGGAATTGAGTTATATCGTTTTGGTAAATCTCTCCGGAAAAGGTTGTGAATTAGAGCTATTGTGAGCAATTATGCTCTGTATCCTTGGGGGTAACAATTTTTTTGGGGGGATGGTTGGGGATGGTTGGGGGTGGGGGGGTTGGGTTGGGATTTGAAGGATGGTGATCAGTTGTGATGGCGATCTGACTGATCTGATTTTATCAGATACGATCTTATCAGATACAATCTTATAGACTTAATACATGGCAGGTGCAGTATTACATATATGAGTCACATTGTAGAGTATTTATCAAGACTACATGGATTATTCTGATATTAAACTCACTGCATCATGTGCATACATCAAATATCTCAGCATGTTCTATAATTAAAGGAAGCACAGTGTGACATTACTGTATGCATCAGCCCACTATGTATTATGCCACCTAACGTAATGGGGTATTAATGGGAACAGATTAATATTAAACTTGCACCCCCCAAACACTGTCACCTTCTTTTTATTCATTTCATATGCCAGCTACGTACTTGATGTCCGATCCAGAAATATGTCGGGGTGTAATAATATTATAACATTAATGTGATATCATCGGGATCATACATTGATGCTACAAACTTGCAATTAAAATATTTAACTGATCTTATTGATAATGGGAATTGGTCCTCCAATCACTAAATTTACCTAACAGGTTGCACAACAACACAGGAATTCATCTCAAATTTCCTCTTAAATTCTAGCTACTCCACAGAGTAACTTAAATCAATTAAAACTTTCCTGTTAAGTCACAACAAGAATGGAATCAATTTCACATGTTGTATATACTGTATCCATCACAACAAGCTACTGTATTGATAGCGTATGCAAGAAAATACAGCTTGTGCTGTTACCTTTTAAGTATGAAAGTGTAAACCTTTTTTTGCAAAATTTGAAATGAAGCTTGGCATCGTTCATTCGCGGTAGAGTCGGTAGTTATTTCACATCTTATTCCACATTTATTACAAATCAATCATTATTTGTCTTTTCCTTTCTTTCCTGAAAATTTCTGACACGTAACATTCGTTGCCGACATTTTTTACGTGAATTATTTACAGCTTCTTTCCTGTATTTCCTTCCTATCCTTTGGACAAGCTCCCTTGTTTGTATCTGAAAACAACTGAATGGTTAATCAACATTACATACATCAACACATACAAGGTTCTTTCCCCTTTTATGTGACATTTACTATACCTCGCTTCAACCCTTGCCTCTCCATCTGCGAAGAAGAAGAAGAGTTTGTGGCATTCGTCTCCATCTCTCTGTCTTTTCGTCCGATGTTATTCCGTTCGTATTGTTCATGTAATAATAGCTGTAGCTCCAACGGTTTATTTGTGTCAGGAATATCCCTAATTGTACCCCCAGACTGTCTCACAAATTCGTATATAATCTGACCGCATTTTTCTTTTTCTCCTCTTTTCCTGATTTATCTGCAGGTCTTGAAAGCGCTGGACATTCTACAACCACCGCATATTGACTTCTTCGAGGAAATGTATCCTTTTTTCCGTTAATTAAATGCAAATGGTACTTGAATGGGAAGACTAAGGAATAAGGTAGGACCCTAGCTGGGTGTAAAACAGGACCCCTGGGTATAGAGGAACAGTGTGGACGGTATAAACGCTGCGGAGCTTGAAAGATAACTTTCCCATTACCGTAGTAACTACTGTATGATGTTTTAGGAATATTTAAGGCTGCAGAATACATTTTCCCACGAGAACGGAATCAAAATGGTTGACTCTTGTTGATCTTTTGGTTTATAGATGGTAATGATTTTGTTTACAGCAGTGGTATCAGTGACTGCTGGAACTTTGAGGAGGGTATGGGACTATAGAGGAGGGGGTAAGGGGGGCTCCCAGGAAACTATAAGTGGAAGAGAGGCCTGATAGAGCTATCTTAGTTTTCTGCGGAGGAGGAAACATTTACAGTAACAAGAGCTCTACTTAGAAGATGATATTGTTGTACGCATATGGAATCTGATACTGTGGTGAAGCATTTCTTGCCTGGGTTACAATAGTTTCCATAGCAACAGGTCAAGTCCTAACAATGTACATACTTGAGGTGATATTCATATCTCAGATTGTGTTAGTCATATTTACATTATGAAACCATACTTTTGGATGTCTGAAGTGTATATTTTAACAATTGTTGTTGGTGTACTAGTCTTGCTTGGTGAATGGTCAAAGGTTAATTGTCCCTTCCAGTATGGTAAGATTCTTACACTGTTCAACTTTTTTTGCCACCATTAAAAATAAATTCATTGATCCAGGTAATTCTCTGAAGTAAGTCTTGAGGGGTCAGAAGGAGAAAATTTATGCTTTAAGGTGATTTAGTAAATTTTGGTCAGTTTTGGAAAGAAGAAGGTTAGAGGTTAAAGAAGAGTCGGGGAAGAAGATGTGATTGAGTTTAAAATAAGGAAAGCGATCAAGAAGAATGTTGGAAAAATATATTGAAATTTTTAAATATGCAATCATCAAAATATGGAAATTAAGACTAACACAGACGATAGTGTATTGGCCTCTATAGTGCATTGACCCGTAATGTAATTAATGCCAACCACTTTAGCTATGTTTCTGTTTCAAAAAGGAATTGACTCAGACATTATAAAGCCAAAAGAACTAATATTCCTGAAAGCTGTTTTCTACGAAAAATGATTTTCTACCAAGAATGCTTGCATGGCTTGTGAATTAGCTTGAAATGGCAAAACAATTGTTGATTGCTAAGCATTTATTGCAGGTTGTTGAATTTCCTGTTGAGGGACTTTATTTTATTTTCATTTTTATGATGATTTTATTTCTTTTGGTAATTCGTTAAAAGAATTGATACAAATGTGATCTTCTAAGAATGTTGCATAATCTGGTGTAAATCATAGATTGGTAAATTTTGTATCCTAAAAGTGTTCTAAAACCAAAACCTGGGCAAAATATGGACAAAGCTGTGGGAGGGGTTGCAGAAATGAGGGGAGGGGGAATGAGTCGGGGGGGGCGTTCGATGCTGAAGAGGCATCTGATAGCCTTACCTAACCTTACAACTTTACCATGTAAGTTATGAATACTGAAGAAAAGAGAAAGGCTAAAAGTTACATATTGTAATCCATTTTTTTTTTAAATTATGACATTTGACCTTCTAAGAGAAAACCTAAACTTTTTTTGACAATTGTTTTGCCTGATGAAATATGAGGGTATGCCTTGAAAGAGATACTTAACTGTCAGTTGAATGTAGAGATTATAGGTCTGTTTAGTGGCGTTGTGTCACGTTGCTATCAGTAGCACTACTTGACGTGAACCCTAACTGTACACACACACATATAGTCAAGATCTATAGTAGTGATGTATGATGGAATGGAGTCACTGCAGTATATGGGATGGTACATGCAATACAATACATACAATACAAACAATACAATACAACATAAATACAATACAGTACAATATCCAATACAAAATAAATATAATACAATATAATACAAATGATACAATATAATATAATACAATACAAATGATACAATACAATACAGTACAATACAGTACAATATCCAATACAAAATTAATACAATACAATAAACACAATGCAATACAAACAAATGATACACTACAGTACAATACAATACAGTACAGTCCAATATACAATATATGATACAAAATTAATATAATACAATACAATACAAACGATACAATACAATACAAATGATACAAAACAAACGATACGATACAAAATAAATACAATACAAACATACAATACAAACGGTACATGCAAGTGTCAGCTCAATGCTGAATTTAATGCTGGTTGTACTTCATTGGATTTATTAAGGCCACCAGCATTGTGAACATGTAATATTATCATGTTAGAAAATGCAAATGATGCTCAGAGCTCTTCAAAAATAATTTCCTGTACTGAGTTGGTCTTGCTGAGAAACTTGAAGATATATACAGGCACTGAAATGTTATAAAAGTATGTCATTAAATGTCCCTAGTGATGTACCAAATGCACATGCATTCAGGTTGGGACAGTTAAGTGTGCTTTTAAATGTGAGTGCCAATTCTTTAGCAATTCTAGCATATTTTTGCATACTACAGATGGCCTTTGTTGGTGTTTATTAATTTATGAAATTTTATGAAAAGTTTTTAGTTTCTTGTATGAATTAGTGCAAAACTTAAACTGGGTCATTTATGGAAGAAATTTTCATATAAGGAAACTTTCTGAAAATCCAAAGAAAATTATTCAAGTATTTAGGTGACTACCATAACGTTCATTTCTAAGGTGAAACAAAATGAAATTAAAATTTAAAATTTATAATAAATGAAATAAAATCCTTGGATGGATGCTAAGTCTTAGCAGTCTTGAACAATTGTTGAATCTTATCCAGCCATTCTTGGTTAAGAGTTTGTCAAGTTTGCTGGGAAATTTGCATCATATAATGCAAACAGCTGCTTACACATCCAAAAGTAATGTAGAGTTGCTTCAGGGTTACAAATTTTGAATTGGTTCATTCCTATGTATGCTTTAACCAGGGGCATCTTCTATACTTTACCATGGCTCCCTATTATTTGTTTAACTGTGTCCTACATTTTGTAACTCCCCCTATTAGATGAATGGAAGGAGCCATATGTCTGGCAGTACAAGAGAGGCTGTCTGCGATTGGTTACACAGTGCAATAACCTTTGTTCGGTCAGTTAATCTTCGAGACCAATCTCATGCCTGTAGTCTCAATGCAGTATAGCATAACCTCTATGAAGCTGTACTGTGTTTATCTGGCTTTCTGTTCAATGCTGGGACATGTCATTTATCCCAGAGCACAGCAGCTAACCCCAGCTAAGTCACGTTGCTAAGGCTGTAGTATTATCAGCTTAGGCTGTAGTATTATAACCATAGCCTAACATGACAGTCGTATACAAATACAAGAGCTTTGAACTAATTAATATTGTTTATACTGTACTTCACCGCAGGATTATAGTAATGCTACATAGCACTGTTAACACAGTAGTATTGTAGACATCATTGACTTGAACAATATTTATTGATCAGGATTTTCTAATGATTCTTTCCACCTTTTGTTTTTTCTTCAAAATATTGAAATCTGTTTCGTTGAAGGAACTTTTCAATAGAGAAATGAAATAGGTATATATGTTGCTGGCATATGCACAATATGGTACGGTAACAATATAAAATAAAATTCGAAACTGAGTTTTGGATTTCTGCCCAGCAGAGGCAGCCTTGCAGATAGCGCAAGTACAGTATTACCATGGTAACAGCTCCCTCTTAGTAATAGTGCACTCATCTTATCTTGTTTAATGAATGTTACTTCTCCAAGTGTATCTACAATATGTTATCCCCCTACTGTATACAAATGCCACCACAACAAACATATAAACTGAAATAAAAATATGTAACCTTTTTTTTATAATTCTCTGTAATAATACTATGAGTAGTTTTGCTTTCAAAGTGTGTTCATGATAGATATGCTGATTATAGGCTGATGATAAAATAAGAGTTTCTTCTAAAAGCGACTTCACAGTATTGAACTTCCTATTTTTCATTTAGGGGGATGTGGTGAATCCTTTAAAATATTACAAAACTTCCTGTTTATGGAGGAAAATTCCTTGAACTATTACAAACCGAGGGAAAACAGAATAATTCTTTATTTGAATCTGTTTCTTCGTCTAACGTGACCGTTTCAACCCACTTCTTACGTAAACGTAAACAATTTAATAACCTTAACAACACGAGGAATTGAAACAGCTCGATGACCTTGTGACTTTAAAATAACAATTTCAAAATTTTGTCGTTTATGATTTCATTGGAACGTGTCCAGAGACGCTATTTTTAGTGTAATTATACAATATGGTAATTACCAGACTTAGCGTTGTGTACTGAACTGTTTGTATCTGGCCAAAGAAACAGGTGTGGTAAAACAACACAGTTTAAACCATGCAGTGATTATTAAGGTCTCTATGTATAGGAAGGCTGTACTTTAGAGATAACCAACTTTA
>JAIPMN010013406.1:0-10698 GCA_020650975.1 Apostichopus californicus | reverse complement strand
TTTTTCAGATATTGGTGCTTGTGAAGGAATTATACAACAAACTAGTAAACAAGTGGATTTCCAAGAACAACTCCAAACAGAACATAGTGAGTATATAGAGAAATATCATGCCTTCTGTGTAAAGGGACTTTTGAAACAGAACATAGTGAGTGTAGAGAAATATCATGCCTGCTATATGTAAAGGGACTTTTAAAACAGAACATAGTGAGTGTAGAGAAATATCATGCCTGCTATGTAAAGGGACTTTTGAAACAGAACATAGTGAGTGTAGAGAAATATCATGCCTGCTATGTAAAGGGACTTTTAAAACAGAACATAGTGAGTGTAGAGAAATATCATGCCTGCTATGTAAAGGGACTTTTGAAACAAAACATAGTGAGTACATAGGGAAATATCATGCCTGCTATGTAAAGGAACTTTTGAAAATGAACAAAGTGAGTTTAGAGTAATATCATGCCTGCTATATAAAGGAACTTTTGAAACAGAACATAGTGAGTACATAGAGAAAATATCTTGCGTGCTATGTAAAGGAATATACATATATATAAATATTTGCAACCCTTGATAGAGTAGCAATATGGAATTCTGCATCTGCCTCTGATGAATAATCTTCTAGGATCAAAACATCAGACTCTAATAGTTTATATATGTACAGTAGATGAGCATTTGCTTACAGTTTTCTAGACTATTTGATATTGAGTAATACACTGCTAGCTTTCAATGGCTGCTAATGCAAACAGTTACTTCAACGTATTCAGATACCAAGCTGTGTTGTATGGTTTTTGTCACATATGTTTCGTTCGTTGTAAGCTCCTTCAGCATGAAGGCAATCTAATGAACTCTCTTCTCGAATATCATACCATCAAAACTTGAAATATTTAAATATCTCATCTGTTTATACTGTAGTTTGTCAGGATTATGTATAATGAATAGCAATGTTGACAGAACTGTCTGGAGAATTTTATTTTTTTATATTTTCAAAATTCATCATTTATAATTAGTAGCCAATTAAGATTCGCGGGGCCTAATATACCCGGAAGGTGTCATAGCTTCATCAATTTGGCTTTGGGAAATGTGTGGCAGAAACTTGCAGCAAACTTGCATTTGGAGGATTAGAATGAGATGAATAAAATGCTGTTTGTCTGGAATAGACATGTGTATTGCATGATTAATGAATTTTACCGATTCTCTTTTTCTGTTTTGTTTTTCAGGCATGTTGGATGGAAGTAAACTGAAGGATTGTTACACCTACGTTGAAGAACAGATAGCAAGACAGGTAATTTGGGATGGCAAGTGTAATAACAGTAGTAATAATAATTATCATCATCCACCCGGAAGGTAGTCATTAAACGAGGCAAAATGGGGTTGCATAGTTACGGGGAGAGTTGAAATTCAAATGGCTGTAACAATTAGAAAAACAATCATTTCATTTTATTTGTTTCTTCCACGACAATAATACATACTGTATCAATATATACTTGGATCTAGTACATTAGTACAACATAGTTGTGAAAAAGAAGTGTTTCTGTGATGCGTTTGGGCTTAACAAAACTCTCCCATAAAAGTAATAGAAGTGTTTCTAAGAAGTGTTCAAGCTTAAGATAACACTCCCATGAGAGGAAAGGAAGTGTTTCTAGGAAGTGTTCAGGCTTAAAATAACACTCCCATAAAAGTAATGGAAGTGATTCTAAGAAGTGTTCTGGCTTTAAATAAATGAAAAGAAAAGGAAAGATAGAAAATGACGAGGAAAAACCAAGACAAAATTATAAGTGTTCCAATTGATATCATAGAAACTTAAAAAAAGGAGCTTTTACTTGCTTAATTGGGAATTTTTTGTTAAGATAGAATAATCCATCACATTTTATTTGGCCAGAAGTTTAACCCACACCCCCTAGCCAGGTGTTAGTTTCCTTTGGCTTTTAATGCTGTTGCTAGAGATCACATTTGGTATGTGCATAAGGGTACTTCTTAAGAAAGTCATCCAAAGTAGAGCCTGGACATAGAAATCAAATAGTTTTAATCCAATTTCCAAACCCCAGCCCCCCCCCCCCTTAAAATACACAGTAGGAGGAATGAATGGATAAGTTCAACCAGCATCGTTAACTTAATGTTTATTTTAAGTTATCACAAAACACAAATCACTCCCTTGAGGGTTAGATTCTATGCCCCCCACCCATCTGATTGAAAGATTCATGTTTTCATTTAATTTTACTATTTTATGTTACTATTTTTCACTGCAAAACATTTCTTCCAAAAGCTTGTGCAAACACTTTTTTTCAGAGATGTTATTTAGTAGTTTCTATAATGCTATATCTTATCAGTAATTTGATGAGGGTGCTTTGTATATTTGAAACTCAATTGATATTATCTGCTTGTAACACCTTTCTTTTTTTTTGAGTTTTTCTTATGTTTTGCCAAAAGCTAACAATGTTTGTGATTTCTCTTTACAAATCTGACCGTTAGGCGGTAAGAAATTTTTATCTGCATCTATGTTTGCTGATGTGTTCCTGCTAGTGATTGCATTCGATTAAAGCAACTTATTGTTTTGATTTTGTCAATTTATCACTTGATTCTTTGATCGATTATAAAATCCGGCAATGGTGTAATTCTATAGTATCTTCACCAATCAACTGTCAAGTCAGATATTTGTTTACATACCGAATGATAAACACTGATCTTGACACTTGACTTGGCAATAACATTTTGAAAACAGAATAAGGGTTTGTTATTTTTGCTGATTAATATTCATTTTGCAATAAAATATATATATATAAGAGTCTTAATTTTATCAATTGCAAATATAACTTTTGAGGAATACTTGGTAGGTTTGTTCAAATTGCTGACAAAACTCAAAAAGTTGCTTTGATGTAACATCCTGCTTTGATTGCATATGATGACCTGTTTCGATCCCATGTGACATCCTGCTGCAATTGCATATAGTGACCTGTTTCGATTGCATGTGACATCCTGCTGCAATTGCATATAGTGAACTGTTTCGATTGCATGTGACATCCTGCTTTGATTGCATACTGTTTGATGACCTGTTTCGATCCCATGTGACATCATGCTGCAATTGCATATAGTGACCTGTTTCAATCCCATGTGACATCCTGCTGCAATTGCATATGATGACCTGTTCGATTGCATGTGACATCCTGCTTTGGTTGCATATGATGACCTTTTTCGATTGCATGTGAAATCCTGCTTTAATTGCATATGATGACCTGTTTCAATTGCATGTGACACCCTGCTTTGGTTGCATATGATGACCTGTTTAAATCCCATGTGACATCCTGCTGCAATTGCATATGATGACCTGTTTCGATTACATGTGACATCCTGCTGCAATTGCATATGATGACCTGTTTGGACTGCATGTGACATCCTGCTGCAATTGCATATGATGACCTGTTTCGATTTCATGTGACATCCTGCTGCAATTGCATATGCTGACCTGTTTCGAGTGCATGTGACATACTGCTGCCATTGCATATGATGACCTGTTTTAATCCCATGTGATATCCTGCTTTGGTTGCATATGATGACCTGTTTCGATTGCATGTGATATCCTGCTGCAATTGCATATGATGACCTGTTTCGATTGTATGTGACAACCTGCTTTTATTCCATGCGATGACCTGCTTCAGTTGTATGTGACAACCCTGCTTGATAGTAGCAACAGTCTGAAGTTGACCCTATTCCTGAAAAACGTTTGATCCTTATTGATGTACCAAGCTTAAGGGGAACTGCATCTTGTAACACAAGCAAAAGGTTGAAATTTAAGGCCAACTTTCAATACATGTATCATGTTTTCTTAGGCTATCTGTGTCATGTGATGCATGTCATGTAACAGTAGTGTTCTGTGGGAACATTCCTCCACGAACAGCGAGTGTCCTCGGGCAAAGAAAAGATCCAGTTTAACGTGCAACCTCTCTGGCAAACCTGCGTTTCAAAACAACACGCATGTTATTATTGTTCCATAGATCTTATTTGCATTTCTAAAATATTAAATTTATGACACTTTTGGTTAATGAACAGTATGAGGTCTATTGTCAATAATCTTTGTGGATCTGTTTCTGTAAAAATAAGAATATTATTCAACTAGCAAACTCCGTCAATAAGAAGAGATATGATCACAAAATTTTTGTATAGTGATAGATTTTAAACTCATTTACAGAATTGCCTTGTAACTGTTCATATTATAAACTGAGTTGCTGATTTATCAAACTTTCTTTGTCTGAGCTTCCCAATTATAGTCTTCTGTATTAACTGTCTGCAATATAGTGCCTATTACAAATATTATTCAATTGTATCATATTTGTTAGACTTCACTAGACTAGCTAACAGTTGCATGAATAAAACTCCTTTTCCCATGTAGGCTTTACAGAAAGTTTTTGTATGTACTATTTTTTTAAAATTTTATCCAAAATCACTTTCAAGCTTTTAACTATATTCACAATTTGTTACAAAAAATCACTGGGTGGAGTTTGTACCGTAACATAATTTTTATTTTAAAAAAAAATCAGGAAAACTGCCACAATCGTTTTTTGCTGTTGTTGATAAATTGTAACTAAAGACTCAGTTAAATTTCAAATACCCTGTGAAAGTAATGTGAAGTACGGAACAAAACTAACATCTTTGAAAATTAAAAACACATTGTTAACATGGACAATCAAAGACATTTGAGCCAGCTTCTGTCATCTAGATCGAGTTGGAATATTGAAGCAAGATTCAACAGGTCCAGAATGTGCTCAACTATGATTTTTAAATGAGCTATGTTTACATCTGTCCTAACCAGTATAACCTATCTTTTATCTCTTCATCTTGGCAAGTCGGTGAAATTTGTTTCTGTTGTTTCCACTACAGACTTCACCCATGAGATCGTTGAGGTTATGCTGTTTGCTGTCGCTCACGCAAAATGGTAGGTACTTTTATACTTGCTCAAGTTTGCTCTCTTTCAAGTGAGCAAATTTATAAAAGATTGATGCAAAGGAACGGGGAGTGGGGGGGGGGGAGGGGCGGGCTGATGCTTCAATACTTGCAAGATCCTTCTTATGGAGGCAGACTAAACTGAAAACAAAGGTCACAGTGTTTTGTCAACCTCTGAAACAGGTCCTGCTATGATGGAAACATCTAGGCACTCTAAGATTATACATTTTACCTACACAGGCTGTTTGCAGTAGATAAGCAGCTTGTTCATAGTGTATTTATCTTTTCTATTTATTCAGATTTAGTGGAAGTCAGCTGTGAAATTCATCTTTCAGTCCCAATTATCAAATATCTTGTCAGTTTTTAGAATTTTAAAAAAGAAGAAAAAAGCGTTCTTTACTGTTCTCAAAGATCCTACGTGTTAGAAAATTTGAGGCAACAAGATGATTTTTTGAGGTTTGTCTACGACCCTCAGGAATTAATTTGAAAGTCAAATTTACAGTGAACTTTGTTTCTGATATTTGGGAGGTAATGGGAGCCCCAAATTTACATTTTGCAATTGCACTGATGTTGTCAGCAAAAGGCCAAGTTATCACCTAGCTAGCTAGTTGGCAAAATGTGTCATAAGATGTAGCCAAACAGTCACATTACACATGCAAAAGTCTTGTCGATTGGTCCCCTTTTTTTGACATGGTTTAACAACTCTTTGAATATTTAGTATTGGAATACTTTGTATTGTGCATGCTGTGTAAAACGTTAAAAATTGATTTTTAAAGTTTGTGTTATTTCATTTGTGCACTTGAAAGGGAAGGGAATGGTTTGACCTGATATTACAGGCAGTTTGTCCCAGATTTATGTTTGCTTTGTACTTTCTCATTCTTGGCTTCTGTACTTTTGGCAACCAAATCTTGTTTCAACACACATAAGTTTGGAGTCTCAAAGGGAAAAAGGAACATCCGAAATTGTAGGTCACCTTATTGCATCGTGTGAAATCACAGTTAGCATACCTTGGTTTAAGATGAGCTAGGGTTACAAGATACAGGGCCCCTGCTTCCCAACAAATTTTTGCACTTGGATAAACTACAAGAACAAAAACTTCTTACTGTTGGAATGGAATGCTACATCAGTTTTGAGTGCCCCTATTTGGAAATGGAATATGAGTTAAAATATAACAGGAACCATGAGACTGAATCTAAACAATAGGTAGATGAAATGATCTTTGGCAGCCATATAGTGAGTCTGTACACCTCTGGGGTTGATTTCGGGCAAGTCATATTAAAACTGAATGTGCCAAATACCAGGGATATGCATATTCATAATATATATAATATATGCATATGAATTACTCACAAGGATGACACAGAAACTTTCTCCCTGTGATGGCAGATTGTTCAACAGTATATGAAGCTGGAGGGGTTGTACTACAGTGAGAAGGAGACTAAATTACTGATGTTTCCCTTACAGGTTTACCCACTAAAGACTTTAAGAGTCTTCAAACCCACTACCTACAAAGTTATGGTTACGACAGCCTCTTAACATTCTACAATCTGAAGAAGCTGGGTATGTTCACGGAACAAACCACGGTGGAGATGAGCAAGATGTCTGCCTCAGACGTGAGAACAAAGATCGCGGAGAAAGCGCTCAAAAGGACGTCATTTCGTTTACTCTGTAAAAGGCTTAACTTGGTGAGGAAAGTCCCCATAATCTACTCTATTTTTTAGTTTTGTGAGGAGAATGAAACATGAATATTATGTTTCTTGCAAAGATACAAGTTGACTACCCTTTTCCGATATCTTTTTCAGAGTGACAAGTGTTCTCACATTTGTGAAGGAACTCTTGGTTGGTGAAAAGAATTCCCCTCTTTCTGTTATCCGTTGAATAGCTGTTTAATTAAATTTTCTAAAATACCCTCGAAGAGGTGGGGAACGAATCCCTTAATGCCAAAGATATCAACATCATATCACATCATAAACATATAGCCAGGAGTGCTTGCTGGGGACAGAGAGGGGGAACAAAACATTTTAGTTAGTGTTTAGATGACAGAACAACATCTCATATTGACCTTTTAGTTTATATAATTATGTTCTTTGGACCGCTGTACATTATCTGATATCATGTTAAAGTGTATGGTGACTGTCATGTTCACAGTGCACATTATTCAGTTGGTTCATTGTCGGAGATGTTAGGTATTCCATCTAGCAGATTTTGCCATCAAGGTTGTGTTATTGTCTTTGATGGATATTTTGGCCGGTATTCTCAAGAAATTACATTACAGTTTTCAATACACTATAACTAGAATTGAGCAACTAACAAGTGTTTGCAGTAATGTTTAGTGTATGGTAACTGTATTGTTAGGGTTTCAGTCTGGCTGGATAACAGTTCTACTCTAGACAAAAGTTTCCGTGCTCTTTCAAAATATACCTGTGCTGTGGCCGAGTGGATGAGGCTTTAATAGCAATCGGGAGGTTCCGGGTTCTATACCCGGCCGGGTCATAGTAAGGTGGGTTTTTTCGCCCAAGAACAATCTACGGTTTTCCCATCTGAAATGGCATTCTAAATTGAAAAAAGATTCCAAATTTGAGTTAAAATGTTGAATTGGAAGCCACCCAACGTGTAAGTTGTACTCCATAAGCCCTTGCAGGTTTCTCCCACATTTGTGGTGGCTTAAGCGTGGTGGTAGTGGTGGTGATGATGGTGATGATGATGATCATGATGATGGTGATGATGATTGTGATTATTTGTTTAGATTTTCCCAGTCGGTTTACCTTAGTTTGTTATGATTTGTCAAATTTTTGTTTTTAATATAAATGGTTTGTCATGATAATGCAGCTTACTGTTCTGGATAACTTAAACATAATGAACATAGGAGTGGTACCATTGTATGTAAAGTATGTGTGTGTGTACTCTTTTCCAAGAATGTATCAAGCACCCTTTAAGTACACATGGTCAGTACCCAATTGTTATCAGGTGTTAGATTTGACTGATGTCTGATATGGATGTTTGGTCTCTGTATCACGTTGTACTTGAATTCTTTTCACTTTCACCAGATTCCTAAAACAGGTGACATCAATCTGAGAAATCCTGACGATATGTCGTTTGTATTCAGTGGATCCTACACACCACTCAGCTGTAAACTTGTTGAACAGGTATGCTTTTCATGTAAACTTGTCGAACAGGTATGCTTGTCAGCTGTAATCTTGTTGAACAGGTATGCTTGTCAGCTGTAAACTTGTTGAACAGGTATGCTTGTCATGTAAACTTGTTGAACAGGTATGCTTCTCACGTAAACTTGTTGAACAGGTATGCTTCTCACGTAAACTTGTTGAACTGGTATGCTTGTCATGTAAACTTGTTGAATAGGAATGTTTGTCATGTAAACTTGTTGAACAGGTATGCTTGTCATGTAAACTTGCCATGCTTTCTGTCCCGTTTATGTTATGTTTTGCACAAACAAAGTCTTGACCTTCATTTCATTTGACATTCAGTGAACCATTTTCACAATGTGAAGTGTAAGGCGTGGCTACAATTTCTTGTCTTGCATCATGTAATGTCAAAATGTGTTTAAAAAGTGGATGGTGTCGTCTGGTATTATCAGTGTGCAAACCTGTACAAACAAAGTACAGTCAGTTTGCAGATATGTGTCAAACTAGGTACACTCAAATGTTGCTTTTAGGGGCTAGACGAGACAACCAGGAAGAACCATGTGTGTAGACAACCAGGTAGAACCATGTGTGTGTCTTAGACGAGGAAACCACGTAGCATCATGTGTTTGTCTTAGACGAGACAACCAGGTAGAACCATGTGTGTCTTAGACAAGACAACCATGTAAAACCATGTGTGTTGACAACCAGGTAGAACCATGTGTGTAGACAACCGGGTAGAACCATGTGTGTAGACAACCAGGTAGAACCATTGTGTGTCTTAGATGAGACAACCAGGTAGACTCATGTGTATGTCTTAGACAACACACCAGGTAGAACCATGTGTGTGTCTTAGACAAAACAACTAGGTAGAACCATGTGTGTGTCTTAGAGGAGACAAACAGGTAGAACCATGTGTGTGTCTTAGAGGAGACAACCAGGTAGAACCATGTGTGTGTCTTAGACGAGACAAACAGGTAGAACCATGTGTGTGTCTTAGACGGGACAACCAGGTAGAACCATGTGTGTGTCTTAGAGGAGACAACCAGGTAGAACCATGTGTGTGTCTTAGAGGAGACAACCACGTAGAACCATGTGTGTGTCTTAGAGGAGACAACCAGGTAGAACCATGTGTGTGTCTTAGAGGAGACAAACAGGTAGAACCATGTGTGTGTCTTAGAGGAGACAACCAGGTAGAACCATGTGTGTGTCTTAGACGAGACAAACAGGTAGAACCATGTGTGTGTCTTAGAGGAGACAACCAGGTAGAACCATGTGTGTGTCTTAGAGGAGACAACCAGGTAGAACCATGTGTGTGTGTTAGAGGAGACAAACAGGTAGAACCATGTGTGCCTCTTAGAGGAGACAACCAGGTAGAACCATGTGTGTGTCTTAGACGAGACAAACAGGTAGAACCATGTGTGTGTCTTAGAAGAGACAAACAGGTAGAACCATGTGTGTGTCTTAGAGGAGACAAACAGGTAGAACCATGTGTGCCTCTTAGAGGAGACAACCAGGTAGAACCATGTGTGTGTCTTAGACGAGACAAACAGGTAGAACCATGTGTGTGTCTTAGAAGAGACAAACAGGTAGAACCATGTGTGTGTCTTAGACGAGACAAACAGGTAGAACCATGTGTGTGTCTTAGAGGAGACAAACATGTAGAACCATGTGTGCCTCTTAGAGGAGACAACCAGGTAGAACCATGTGTGTGTCTTAGACGAGACAAACAGGTAGAACCATGTGTGTGTGTTAGAGGAGACAACCAGGTAGAACCATGTGTGTGTCTTAGAGGAGACAAACAGGTAGAACCATGTGTGTGTCTTAGACGAGACAACTAGGTAGAACCATGTGTGTGTGTCTTAGAGGAGACAACCAGGTAGAACCATGTGTGTGTCTTAGAGGAGACAACCAGGTAGAACCATGTGTGTGTCTTAGAGGAGACAACCAGGTAGAACCATTTGTGTGTCTTAGACGAGACAACTAGGTAGAACCATGTGTGTGTCTTAGAGGAGACAACCAGGTAGAACCATGTGTGTGTCTTAGAGGAGACAACCAGGTAGAACCATGTGTGTCTTAGATGAGACAACCAGGTAGAACCATGTGTGTGTCTTAGACGAGACAACCAGGTAGAACCATGTGTGTGTCTTAGACGAGACAACCAGGTAGAACCATGTGTGTGTCTTAGAGGAGACAACCAGGTAGAACCATGTGTGCGTCTTAGACGAGACAAACAGGTAGAACCATGTGTGTGTCTTAGAGGAGACAACCAGGTAGAACCATGTGTGTGTCTTAGAGGAGACAACCAGGTAGAACCATGTGTGTGTCTTAGAGGAGACAAACAGGTAGAACCATGTGTGTGTCTTAGAGGAGACAAACAGGTAGAACCATGTGTGTGTCTTAGACGAGACAAACAGGTAGAACCATGTGTGACTTAGACGAGACAACCAGGTAGAACCATGTGTGTGTCTTAGACGAGACAACCAGGTAGAACCATGTGTGTGTCTTAGACGAGACAACCAGGTAGAACCATGTGTGTGTCTTAGAGGAGACAACCAGGTAGAACCATGTGTGCCTCTAAGAGGAGACAACCAGGTAGAACCATGTGTGTGTCTTAGACGAGACAACT